>JAPKID020004146.1:0-11868 GCA_026931265.2 Tropidonophis doriae
TCTCAGTCGAATTGTGGGACAAGGATACAGGTATTGGCCCAAGCTCACTCTGGAACCTTTCCAGGTCCATCAGGCGCCTGGGACGGAACCACCTAGGTGTTTCCTGTTCCGCCTCTCCGCGGTGGGGTGTGACAGTTGGAAAGTCGATCCTCAGGAGAGAGTGATCTGACCATGACAAGGGTGAGATGGCTAAATCCCCTGTTCCAAGATCACTTCTCTATTGCCCAGAGACAAAAATCGATCCAGTGTGTGTCCTTCCTTGTGAGTGGGCCCCTGAACTACTTGAGTCAGGTCCATGGCCATCATGGAAGCCATGAACTCCCGAGCCACCTCGGATGTTTCGCCCACCGATGGCAAGTTGAAGTCCCCTATGACTACCAGCCTGGGGTTCTCCATCGCCATACCGGCGATCACTTCGAGCAGCTCGGATAGGGCTGGTGTTACATAGCGGGGAGCCAGGTATACAATCAGCAAGCCCAACTGCCTCCTTAGGCCCACTTCACGTAAAGGGACTCACAGCCAGTCATCTGAGGGACATTGGTCTCCCTTGGCTCAAGACCTTCCTTAACAATAACCGCCACCCCTCTACCCCTACCCAGGGCCCAAGGCTGATGAAATGCCCGGTAGCCCGGTGGGCACATTTCCACGAGGAGTAGCCCCCCCCCTCAGGGCCCAACCAGGTCTCCGTGATTCCCACCAGGTCCGAGTCCCTCTCTGATATGAGGTCATGTATGAGGGGTTTTTTATTCACCACGGACCTGGCGTTACAAAACATATTTGCTTCATGAAGTAAGAGCATTTAATTAACTTATTTCTTCATGATTCTCTGAGATGTTAGAAATATAATTTTGATTTCAATTTGTTTATCTGTGCGTTTGTATAATATGGGAAAAAAAGAAAAAGTGTTTTTAAGGCAATTATTAAGTAGAGGCTTCCATTGAGACTCAAACATGGATTATTTGCTCTAGTTTGAATTTATGTTCTGTAATTCTTTTTAAATTTTAGGTCCTTTGCTTAGGCAGGAAGTCAAAATATATTTAGCACTGAATTCTACCTCAGCCCACACAAATATGTTAATGAGGAGAGATGAATAGTCATAATCTCAGATGGGAATGTGGTGATCTAAGGCAGGGCTGTCAAACTCCCAGCCCACGGGATAGATGCATCATGTGCTGGCCACGCCCATGCCTGGTTTAGCGAAGGGGATGAAGGTCTCAATACATCACATTATGAAGTGATATCTCTGATGTAAGGTTATAATATCTATTATTTAAAGTCAATAAAAGAAGACTCAAAAATTGCACTGCTATGCATTGAATGAATAATAATTATTATTCCTTTCTTGTCCTGAGTTATCTTTTGCGCTATAGATAGCATAAAATGTGTGTGTGTGTGTGTGTGTTTTGAAGATTATGTTACAATTGTATTTATTTTCTTATTCCTTTAGCAAAAAATAAGCATGTGCATCTTCTATCAGCTTGAGAAATATACAGTATGTGACTTTGTGTGACATATTAAGGATCATTTCTGTTTCCATAGTAAGTGAGCACTTTTATATCTTATTATTTATATCTTCAAAGTGGACAGTAAGAATCACTTTCTATGTTCTCCTTATCTAAAAAAAAAGCTTTATAATTCTATGTAGACTCAAAGGATTAATACTCTTTTGCCTTTTCTCGCTTTCATAACTTCAGAAATCTGGTGATTCAATTAATCCTGTTCTGCCAGAGTAGCAAATGCTCTGGAGACAGAACAGAAAGAACTGGAGAAGACAACCAATTGCAAAGACCTACAAATAGAAATAGAACAATGTGGCCAACCCCCCCCCCACACACACACACACAAATGTGGTACCAATAGGTGCCCAATACATCTGGAGCACCACAACAACATTGGCCTTGACAAAATCACCATCAGTCAACTTCAAAAGGTAGTTTTACTCAGAACAGCTTACATTCTTCAGCAATACCTGTATCACTAATAAACAATTTATTCCAAGTCCTTAAGAAAAATTCAACAAGTGGATAAAAATGCTAAATCCAGTATAAATCTCTGGCTAACTGTGTGACCAATCATAATGGTAATAATGAGTAATAGCACTTAGACATATATGCTTCTTCACAGGGTTTTACAGCCTTCTCTAAGCAGTTTATAGTGTCTGGCTACTGCGGCCAATATGGATCCTCATTTTATTGACTTCAAAAGGATGGAAGACATAATCCTTGAGCCAACAAGGATTATGCAATATAAATGGATTTAATCTAAATGGGACAAATTGCTTATATCATTTTGGTAAATTTCAAGCATGCTATCCAAAATATTTCAATCTCATTTGCGTTCTAACAGATTTGTATTTCATGAAATATTTTATAAAGAAAAATATATTTTCTGTAGCATAATCCTTATTTTACTGTAAATGGTCATAATAGCAAAATGCTTATAGGATGAAAAAAAAAAGAAGAGTCATCCAAAATATAGCTGTGATAGAGAACCATGCTATATTTAGGTGTATTCCATGCCATAATAACCATCTGCGAAATTACTTTCATCTAAGCATATGATGCAGTGAATTGTAACAAAGCTTTGGCATCAATACCACTGGATTTACTGTGCTTGTATCAAGGGCAACACACTCCTAGAACAAACAGCAACCCAGGGATTCTAGCTACGAGAGGAAATACAGGTTGCTATGTTACAATTCATGCAAGGCTTACAGCAGCAGATGGACATTTTGAACAGAACTGGTGCCAGTTTGGCTCCTGTTCACTGTATTTCCAGAAGTTGGAATTTTAAATCAAACCACCCCAAAATGTATTCAGGTTGTACAACGTGTGGCTCAACACATTTTTGCATTTTTGCCTTGTCATTAAAGCCAGCATGAACATTCACATTCTTATAAAGTTGTTTAAACCTCTAACCTTAATGTATTTCTATTCCACCCAAATTTAATTGAAATTGATCCAATGACATGATCTCTTCAAATTCTATAAAAGAAAACCTGATACAATTCAATCATGATTACTACTAAGCATGCACACAGTACAATGCCTTAGTCCAAATATAAAGAGAACTATTCTCTTCTACTCAAGTTTTTAGGAAAAAAACTATGACATGTCCTAAAACAGATTTTCTTTTCTATACATGTTAAAAATGAGGGGTCTATATATTTACCTGAAGATTACTTGAGATTCACTGTTGCCTATTTATCATTTTTTCTCTAATAGCCTTATCCACGTTTCCTTTCTAAAAGAAGAGGATATGAAGTATTTAAAAAAGTATTCACATAATACAACACAACTTTTTGTAAGTTTTCTAGCATATGATTTTTTTCCATCAGTTCTCTTACCCCCAGAGCTAATAAGCAAACCCAGCCCACACATATGTAAAAAAGGTCCTTCCTATGTTAAGGACACCCCATTTCAATCCAATAAATATATCCCATATAAGAAAGGAATTCTGAAACCACTTGCTTTAAATACAACCACCTTATACTTTAAAGCAAGGGCTGTGAAAATATCTACAGACGCCTCACATCCTGGACATAAATTGTTTCAACTTCTACCCTTAAAATGATGCTATAAGGCACTGCACACCAGAACAACTAGACACAAGGACAATTTTTTTCCTGAATGCCATCACTCTGCTAACAGTGATAGTACTATCAAATTATTTACTAAGATTGTATTACTATTATTCTTCTCATCCTTCCTAGTGCCTATCTCTTTCCACTTATGACTATAACCATGTTCTTTGTATCTTTACAATCTATATTGTTTTATTTGTTAACTAGTATGATTTGATTGTTTATTAGTAACCTATGACTATCACTAAGTGTTGTATCTTATGATTCTTGGTGAATATATTTTATTTTTCTTTATCTATACATGCACCAAGGACAAATTCCTTGTGTGTCCAATCACACTTGGCCAATAAAGAATTCTATTCCTATTCCTATTCCTATTCCTATTCCTATTCCTATTCCTATTCCTATTCCTATTCCTTTTCCATTCCATTCCATTCCATTCCATTCCATTCCATTCCATACCATTCCATACCAGTCCATTCCATTCCATTCCATTCCATTCCATTCCATTCCATTCTATTCTATTCTATTCTATTCTATTAAAATTGCATTTTCTGAATTCTGTGTGACACTTGTGTTGTCACACTCAGGTAAAGGCATGAAGTTTGTCTGGGCTAGACAGGTTAGTTAACTTCCACTATTTAAAATATTTTTAGAGGTGGCTAAAGGCAACTATTTTTCATTACATAAAACTTTTACTCATTATCTAACCTTAAACAGTGACTCATTCTGAATATGCCCATGGTTCTCTCCATTATTATTATTTTAATGATAAAGCTGCTGAGTTTTGAAACAGGGAGTGCTAATGACAACCATTTAACCCTCTTACAAACACCTGCTGTTTTCAGAACTGGAATAGCAGTTCCTTGATTAATGATGACTTGGGTAAATAATAAATTAAACTGGGGGGATTTCATCAAAAGTATTGCCATTCCATGTTTGAAGATGAGATAGTTTTGAAAATGGAACATTTACAACTAGTAATACAGGGTAATTTTTAGTTTAATTCAGCAATTCATGAAGCTAAAAGCTCCAGCTGTGATCCTGCTACGGAATGCCAAAATGCATTCAACAATATCAAATGACATTATCTATTTCTTGCATTGAAAGAATTACACTAGTTTCATCCTTCCATTTTTCATATGATAAAGATGACTAAAGCTTTCAAATTAACTTTTTTTTAGAATATAGTTTTATATAATGCAACAAGACCCATTGGGTAACAATTTTGGAATATCTGTATTTTTTTTGCAAATATTGCTAACTTTTGTGGTAAGGAAAGTCTGGAACAAATGAAATGTAATACAATTATATTCTGTTCTTTTATTTATATAAGAAATTAACTGGGCAGCTGTCATAAAGAACCCTTGGTATCTCAAAAACAGAAATATGATGACTGAGAACAGAGAATTGTGCACAAAAAGAAAGAAAATGTTAAATGCTGCAATTCTCACCATCTATTTAAGTCCTAGTGTAATTAATGAGGTTTTATGCAGCACTGTCATCAAAGATTCTGCAAAACTGAAAGCTTTTTCAGAACTAAAAAGCTTTATTCAATCCCTGGATTCTTTAAATAACCTCTAAGCCTTAAACTGGTACTCATCATTTCATTCCAGTATCTCGGACTTCAAGGCCAATACTACTTTCTTTTCTGTAGCCGATATTTCTTGATCCACATAAAAATGAATCAAGGATTGAATTCAGTGTCTAATTCTTGAATGCATACTGTTGTCCTGAATATTCCCGAACAACTGACATTGTTCATATTAAAATGAAACCAGTTCTTCAATTTGAACAGTAACTGTTTCCTGAACAACTTATCATGAACTACTGTTACTGAACCATTTTTGTTTTACACAGAAGAAAAAAAATCTTTACAATATGAGAGTTCCTGGAGAAAGCTCACTACACTCATTTCTTATTCTTTCCCCACTTACAAACTGAACAAAACTCTCATTGTAGGAAATTGGAGCAAGACCTTAAGGATTGTGCCCAAAGGCTGAAAAATCTTATAAATTTTGATTGCTTTGTGTTCAATGGAACCTGTCTTTCTGGGCATAAAGGTGCCCAGAGCTGAGTTCAAAGTATCTCAAAGTTAATCTAGTTGCAATTCAGTCCTGTTTCATCTGGAATACTATGTCTGGAATACTTCAGAATGCTTTGGATTCACTGGAGTTAATTCTGTGTCTAGTTCCCAGGAATTAATTCTATTGTTGTTCTGTCACTAGTCCTCAAGAAGTGTTCTGTTTGGTTAATAATGCTTGTGTTAAAGTAATAGTGTTATATTTCCAAAATGGATGCTGTTCTTCAATGATAAACAGTTTCTTTATAATTTACCATTAATATGTTTTCATTTTTTTGTTTACTAAAATAATCCCATTTCTCAAAGGCATATATGATGAACATGCCTTAGATCCATTGTGTGAGTGTGTATGTTTCTCTGCTTCTGGGTGGTTGATAAATAACAGCAGTCAATGTTACTGATGAGGAAAATCAAGCCTATTGGTCATGCAGCTTCTCGGTTTCTTGGATTAATAGAACATTGAGGGTTCTAATTCAAGGATCTCCAGCAATCATTAGTATACCTGGTGTTAGGACTCTTTCCTTTCCTTCTGCTGAATCCTCTATTTATATTATAAATGTAGATAAGTGGCAGGAAAATCCAGTAAATGTCCAGTAGCAAGAACTTTAAAAGGTCCTGGCTATCAGGAAATCTTCAGTCTTTCCTGTAATATGAAATTTATTTCCAAACTCACTACAAATTTTCCAAATCCAGTTTTCTTCAGGAAACTGCTGAATTAAGTTTAGTTAAGTTTCACAAAGTTTCTTTCATTCTTCCCATTGTCTAGCAAACATGGTATCTGCAGAGGCACAAATGATAACAGATGTGTGATGACAAAAATGAGCAAAAATACTCATTTGTCCACTAACAAATAATTGTTGAACAACTGATAAGGAATACAAATGAATTACATAGAAATCTAAACATTCTGTACCCAGAAAGAAAATGCTATAATGCATGATATGGCGAAAGATTGAATGGCAGTCAAGTTCATTGTTATTCTAACTGTATGAGCCAGCATTTCACTTTGAAAAGAGAAATCTGTAAACACACACATTATCAGTATTCTTGAGAATGTTTCATTTTATGGAGACATATAATTTGTGGGTCATTGTTGTAACAAAACCAGAAAGATACATGTCATGAGGGACTACTTGTGGCATTTATATGAAGGCTTGCATGGAAATAAACTAACTTTTATGTTAAACAGGCCAGCAAAGAAAGAAATATTCAGTGATCACCAGTGACCTTGGAATAAATGTATAGGAGGCAATAAATATTCCTTCTACAAAAGGAAGAAAGCCATGAACAGAACTGAATCAGTAACTGCATAGAATACAATTGATCAGATCACAGTGTAGTTTATTTGGCAATGTTCAAGCATAAATGATACTTGTGCTGTTTAAACCAGATATTTATGATTCAAAATTAATGTTCATGGCAAAATTGAACCACCTGCATCATTCTTTCCAAATTAAAACTTTTCAATAACTTTTGAATTGATTGAAATCACTCAGCATGTAAACAATGCCTTTTGGGGGTACTTGCCTTAGAGCTTTTTTGATTCTGGCAAATAAATCTTTATTTCAAACTCTATTGCACCAATTGTACAGGTGTTGATATGGACAACTCTAATTTTGAGTGGATTGATAAAAATTTGGATCCTCATCATGCAATCATTAACTGTCAACAACCTTTCAAATGCTTGGTTGAGTTTCTTGTTTGTGAAAAGTGTCACCCCATTAGTTTTCTTGGTATCATGTCCCAAGTAATGCATTCTTCAGACTGGAAATAGTAGTTATCTGCCGTTCATAAGTTATTAGTACCAAGGAGGTTGATTCTCAACAAGCCGATATCCCATTTGGTGATATCCAGTTTACCCTGATTCATTCTTCAGACATTCCATGTAACTATCTGATGTGTTTTCATGCAGCATAGACCCTTGCTTTTACCAATAGCTGCATTAGTAGCTAGCATTCCTGTTGAATTTGTCCCAGGTACACCATTAATGCCTTGATGTCCTAACAATTGGCACCATGTCAGGTTCGTTTTAGAGTATTTCCATTTAAAAAATCTTCTTGACAAGTTTTTTGCAAGGTCTTACTTCAACCCTCCTTGATTATCCAAACTTGGCACCACCAGGCATGAACATAGTTGGGTTAATTTAGTGGTAATTCAAAACAATATGATGTAAGAAGAATAAACATGTTATAAATTCCATATATGCATACAGGTTTTTGTTGGTCTGCATAGGGTAATGCAATATATGAAATCAGATTACCACTTTAGATTCCAAATGCCAATAAATTGGTCTAGTAAATTGGCAAGTAAGGATGCAGAATGTTTTGTATTAAAGGGAAAATGTGCATGGAAACACATAGATAGGTGCTTAAACTGATCTTTAAATTAAACTTTACTTTGGAATAAGCACGAGCCAGATTTCAGAACAAATACGTAGCCATATAATTATCCTTTCAGGATAATTCAGTATTTTCCTTCTAGACAATATGACTATCAAGAAAAAAAATGTTAAAACCAAAACAGAAGAAAGCAAAATATAATAAATTTAATCTTACAGTTACAGTATGTAACCAATGAAATAATTAACTTGTCTTTTGTTTCACTTCTATATATGTTAGCAGAAAAAGTAATAAACAATTTGCACCAGCAATCGTTTGATTTATCATTTTCCACTGCTTATTAATTAAATATGTAATTAATATTTTCGTATATATTAAACTTGTCATTTCTTTTCTGAAAATCTAGACTTTGAAACTTCCTGGTACATAGATTAACTTTTACAATAACATTCTTCTGTAAGCTTACTTATAGAAAATAACATCTTCAATGTTTAGCTATTGGAATAGTAATGTTAAATTTTTTATGAAACCTTACAATATCATCTGGCACTTTCCTCTTTACTCTCTCTTGCCACACTGATAGGATAAAGTTATTTGACTTTAAGCAAGTTGATCCCTTCATTCAGTAAAGCAGAATGAGGAAGGCTGATAGGATTATCTGTCTCTTCTTCTGCACTAACCTTCAATCTAAATTGATACCTAGTACTCCTACAATGACAGCAGAGGAAAAATAAAATGGCAAAATAAATTGCCCCGGCAATCCATATTAATAACTCCTTAGTGTTTGACTTCTCCTATGAAACTCGGGCTTTCTCTTGCTATTTCATTTTGGCAGTTAAAGTCTGAGTATTAGTTCAACTTGCAGCTGGCAAATAGGAACTACCTTTCTACAGCTTTGGTAGTATAAATAAATATAGCATTTCTGTTAGCAGAACAAAATGACAGTAGCGAGGGCTAGAGTCAAAATAAAAATGTTATATTTGTCCTTGTTGCACATTTAGCTCAATAAAATACTACAAATACAAGCAATTTTTATTTATGTATCCATTTATTTTCCTTTACTTCTGTAAGCTGCCTATCATGAGTTGCCTGACCAGGTAAATTTTCTTAATAATTTAAATATATAAATTAAGTAATAAATTTTTAATTTACCTGTACATCGCCCCGAGTCCCTTCGAGTGAGAGGGTGCAGTTTATA
This sequence comes from Tropidonophis doriae, assembly GCA_026931265.2. Lineage (NCBI taxonomy): Eukaryota > Metazoa > Chordata > Lepidosauria > Squamata > Natricidae > Tropidonophis > Tropidonophis doriae. Next base: position 9,204 of record JAPKID020004146.1, read on the forward strand.
AATTCTATTAAATAAATAAATAAATAAGTACAAACAATAGTATATTTATGGGTTAAAAGACTTTACAAAACAAAGTAATATTCAAAACACATGTCCGAGAGCAATATTAATCCTCTTCATATTGTATGTAGGATTTCTAGGTAGAAAGAAACCAGGACCATAGATGAAAGCATCTGCTTTCTCCCATCATTCAGTATTTATTTGGTGATTCAAAAGATGGCTGCATTGGGTATGAAGTGAAGTACATATTCTTGTGCATTCTAGAATCTAATAAATTAGAAACTAGTTTGAGTAGCAAGTACAGATCTGTTCCAAACCCTCAGTTAAGTGTATAAATGTCAGAGGAAGAAAAAGTTGATGACAGGATGGGCATATCACTAACTGATTTGTCTGTATTTCTCTATGCACATAGGTCAGAGGTGGTATTCAGCAAGTTCTTATCAATTCTGGAGTACTGGTAGTGGAAAATTTGAGTAGTTCAGAGAAACTACTTCAGAATACCAACTCTAACTGGTCCTGCCCCCATCTATTCTCTGCCTCATGAGTCCCAGTGATCAGGAAGGAATGGATATTTTGCAGTAACCTTCCCCTGGAGTGAGGAGGGAATGGAGATTTTACAGTAACCTTCCCCTGGAGTGGGGAGGGAATGCAGAATGCAGAATGGAGTATCCTTTCCCTGCCATGCCCACCAAGCCATGCCACACCCAGCAAGCCGCACCCACAGAACCGGAAGTAAAAATTTTGAATCCCATCACTGATTCAGATGAAAACCCAAAGAAGGCTAGGTTTAGAATGAGAATCTTCAGGTCTTCTCTAGTATTGCAGTTCATGCTGAATTTGGGTATCTACTTTGGAAGAAAATATTTTGTCCTGGTCCTGCTTATCCCTGTCACTTTTTGAGGACTATTGGATATGGGTAAGAAACATTACAAAAGGACTTACCTTTTAAAATATTTGTTCATCACCTAATAGCCTTCATGGTTTGATCATATTTTGGCTTGTTCCTGTAATACACCATCTGGCTTATTTCTTTATAATGAGTTTGCCCTCTAATTTTTGTATCCTGAAGGCCAACTCCTGGTACTTGTTTTTTTGGATCCATACTGAATGTTCAGCTTTCAGGCTCCAATCCAAATACAGATACACACCAGTTAGGCTCTTTAGTATGGAAGACAAAGGAGAAATCATGAAAGGTAGCCAATCTTTCCTTGTCTTGACCATACAGTTAATGTGATAGCTAATTTTCCAATGACTATCAGCTGATTCAGGATCCTGATCACAGGGTGAAACTAAGTAGCTCAGAATATAATTGTGCAGTGTTCAGATGGTATATTACAGATTTCACATTAGGTGTCTGTGTTTATTTTGGTTTTGTTTCCGTGTTCATTTACAAAGGCATCAGTTCATGAGTTTTCTCAAATTTAGAGGAAAAAACCAGGTCTGGTATTAGAAATCTATTCTTTGCTCATACAACATCAATTGTAAAATAATGTTGAGATATCTCAGATTGCTCAAATTGATTCATATTTGCTTGAGTAATTAAATTATTTTTTGTTCTTTTACCTGATAGTCTGTGATTATGATAACTATCACAAAATCTTGCCTTTGTATTTTTGTAAATAACTTGAGACTTTGAATATACTTAATCATCTTTCCACCCACTATTTCTCCAGACTATAAACCCATGAGATATGTTGGGTTGAGAGGGTATTATTGGCTGAAAGTCATCCAGCTTTCATGCCTAATGTGAGACTAAAACTCAGAGTCTCCTGGTTTCCAGCCTGATGCCTTAATCATTAGACCAAAATGGCTTCTTTGACTTCATATTTCTTCCCAATCCACCAGCCAAGGAGCTGGCCTGTGCTATTTATACGCAGTGGTGGGATTTCAAATCTTTTCCTACTGGTTCTATGAGACCATGCTTCACATGCCACATAACACTCAAAGACCACCCTCGGTGTCAGCACTGGTGAGCTGAGCTTTTTATTAGCTCAGTTGAGGCACGACATCTGCTCTGCAGCATGAATCAACTTAAAAAACAAGGCAAGGTAGGACCGGGAATGATGAGGGTGGCCAACCAGAGGTGATATTTGCCGGTTCTCCGAACTCAATATTTCCACTACTGGTTCACTTGAACTGGTCTGAACTGGCTGAATACCGACTCTGTTTATATGATTCATATAAATCTGCCAACAGATTTATATTCTGAATCTGTTGGAAGTAAGGACAAATGGAAGGATAGGTATATTGGACTTGGGGTATACTGGGAATGCTTTGAAGATGGGCCAGGTGGTGACACAATGGGATTTTATTTAAAAGGATGCAAGATTTATTTCTTCTAAAATAAATGTAATTTTTCATTCTCAATTGACAGTTAGAAAGATATATCCTTTTTTTTAATGACTTTTCTGAAAATAGTTGGAATTCTGGTGGTTTCAAAATATGACAAAACTATGTGAAAAAAATACCCAATCAAGCAGTCTTTGATTAAGTTAGCAATTCTTACATTTCAGGAAAAAAGTGTTTTTACAAAGCACCACTTGTACCCATATATGTTTCTTTATGAAGAAAAGCAGATTTCAAAGACAGTCTTCATAATTGCTAATATGTGAAAGAAAGAAAGAAAGAAAGAAAGAAAGAAAGAAAGAAAAAAGAAAGAAAGAAA
>JAPKID020004147.1:0-11867 GCA_026931265.2 Tropidonophis doriae
TAATTTTAAACCGTTCTTTCCTTCCCCCCCCCCCCCAAAAAAAGACTACACCAAAATCCCAATACTCCACTACTTGGATTGGTCAGTGATGGCATAAAAAATTATTTGATTGAAATCCTTAGCTTTGTTTTTCTAACTGCACTTCCTAATATTATTGGAAATGAATAAAAGATAGAGTCAAGTTTCCAGTTTTTGTCTTAATGAGCTTCCTAAATCAAATAAGAAATATGATTTCCAAGCCATATCGATGAAGTATGTTACTGAAGTAGAAGAGAATAAAAAGTTGACATGAATGTTCTAGTTGCATATGCAAGAGATGCTTTTACAGCAGATTGATAGAAATGCTGGCTGGGGAATTTTGGGAGTTGAAAATCTTCATATATTAAAGTTGCCATGATTGAGAAACACTGCACTAGTATTTAAGGCAAAGTTGAACTATCTTCTCTGAAAGCAAATACATACCAATACAGAAAGATATGTATGGAATCTGGAAAAGAATACTGGTGATTACAAATGGTAGTTTGCGATGAGAAGAAAAACACCCGAATTCTACTAAATAATGTTCTTATGATAATTTTCAACTATCTCAATGACTGCCCTGAACCAGAGAGTTTGAAGTAGGAAGTACTAAGAATCCTAATCAACATTTATTTATGAGTAATCTCTTATGCAATTGACCCTTTCATTGATTCTAGATATATTATTTATTCCTCTCTATCTCTTCTCACACACCTGTAAATAGTTATTTAATTAAAAAATAATGAGTTAGATGCAATTTTGCAATTTGTGACTCCTTTCCCATTTCACCGAATGCTAATAGTCTTTTCCAGAACAAAGCCATAATCAAAGCAACTACTTCAAAGCATTTTTGATAGATCGATGTCAATGCCTGCTTGAATGCATCCAGTTATACAAAGTTCATACCTTCCCTAAACAGTTACTTCCACTTTCTTAATCTCATGCTCTATTACCATTAAAAACAAAAGCATAGTACCATATCACAAAGGAAAAAGACCTAGTGTGACTTTCTGAAACTAAGCTTGTTATTGATAGGCATGATTCAATGGAATTGCTGCATTATGATTCTCAGCCTCCCAGCTTTAAGTGACAGTTGAGAAATATATCAGAAATGAAATATATATATGGGCTGTGAGATCATGGAAAGTAGGTAAGACCAAGGAGTTAGAATGCAGATTTGGAGTGAGAGTGGAATGCTTTTAGATATTCCATTTAATCCCAAGTATCGAGAGTTGAAACATGATTACTTGTTTGAGTACTTAGACACCAAACAGAAATTTGTTGGGCAGTCATTTTTATTAGGTCAAAGGTAGACAAAATATGACCTGGAAGCCCTTTAGGCTCACCATCAACCCACAAGCTTCTCCCAACTTTTACAAGTGTGTAAAATAAACTTAAAGTTTTTATTTTTGGAGCATTGTCTTAAGGCACCCATTGATACATTAATGAACCCTGTCCCTATCCATTTTTTTAATATGGTTCTTGCATGTCATTTCAAGACTGCCCTTCCCCTTGAGACAAAAAAGACTGTTCATTCCTATGTGGGATACATGTGATAAATCTTTGCAAAGCATTAAGAAGGACCTTGCAATGCACACATCAAAACATTAAATGAATTGTGTCCTTACAAAACTTATGTGGCTGCATTAAGATCTGATCCTATTGTTTGTGTGTATTGTATATAGAAAACATACAATATCTGAATCCATCTGCACATTTACTTTATTTCAGAATGCTATTTCTACTTTGGGACAAGTAAATGACTGTAATGTTTTATTTATTTTCATCTTGAGCTATAAGATAGCTTAATTATATAATTTGTTTTAATACAAATTAAAAATGTTTCCATTGTTTAACAATCATTGAATATTTCTTATACAAGTCTCTCAACTTTTTCTTAATTCATTTATTGCTAACCAATAAGTAATCTATTATTTATTTTTCTTCCATGTCGTCAATATTTTGGAGTCCACTTGCTCTTACTTAATCTGACTGTGAAGATGCTATAAATTTGTTTCAGGATGTCAATGCAATTTTCCAATAAGTATGGTATTCTGATGCTGTTGACTTCAGGTAATCTATTAAATGTGTGAAGGCAAAGAAGGCTGATGGGGAAGGTGCATAATTTTTAATGGCAGGGAATGTGTCTTTGAGTTAGCCAGGACTCCTGGTGATTGCTTGGACAAGTCAGTTTTCTTGACAGGTGATTTGCAATTGCATTCTTCTTAAGACTAAAAAATGAAGAGTGAAGAGCTGGCTTTGTGCCTAAGTGGGACTAGAACTCATATCTCCTGGTTTCTAGCCTTAACCAATATACCCACTTATCTGTAGTTGTATGTTAGTAAAGGCCAAATAAATGAGAAACAAATGAAGCATACAAGACAGACAAGATATAACATGCTAGAACATATATACTAATATATCAAGTTACTGAAATCATTGGGTATTCAGTATAATCCTAATTTATTATATTCATGCAGTGCTTTTTTATTCTGGGTTTTTTGTTGCTGTTACAGCTATGCACAGTACTTTAATTATGAAATGTATCAATCTTGAATTGACTACATTCAAATTCAATGCCCAGAGTCTTAGAGTCTGGATCCAATATTTCACCTATGAAATACTTCTAGAATGAGCAAGCCTACATCGGAATGCTTCCAGTGAGTTTATGACAACTGTTCTAAATCTTAAAATGGTACTTTTGAGCTAAAACATTTTGAATTCAAAACTTTTATAACTACAAGTTGACTTATCTTTCTGATTCTGACAAACAATCTTATCAGATTGTGAAGAGGCCCAGAGCTGCTGAGGTAGTTTCAGCTTCAGAAGGATATCAGGTAAAATTAAAACGTTCTCAGCATTTAAATTTTGTGTGCGGTGCCCTCCACAGGGAGGGTGATAAGGAGACAGAGTGACAGAAGCAGGATTGTGCTGTTATCTGACTATCTTTGTCCTTTTTGTATGTGAGATATGATATCACATGTGTGCCTCAAAAGGATGGAGTTTTGGATGCAACAGCACAATGCCACTTTTGTTGTTATGAAGAAAGTGAGCAAAGACTTTTCAGTTGATCAGATTGTTGCCAAGCAAGGTTCAGTCAATACTAAACAAACAAACAAATTTTTAAAAACACCCCTGCCTCTAAACTTGATTGGTAATTTTCTGCCATTGCTTTCTGACTAAATTTCACTCTCTATGTTTTGGAATTGCAAAATGAGAGAACGGTCATGGCTACAGGAAGCTTTGCTTGCTTGGCTTGGTTCATGCTCAAGCAATTGGTTTGTCCTTTCTTTTGTCTAAATTATCTATTTTTTCCCTTTTTAAAAATTTTGTTATCTGTTTTCATTCTTTATATCCGCTAGCAGCATATTTAGTTTGACCAGTTCCATGAGAAAGAAGACTGGGAGGATCTTTCCTGCTTTTTTGGGATCCCATTGGAAAAAAAGTGCTGAATTATTAAACATGTATGTATTTTTACATGCTGGACCATTTCATTAATATGTTCTTTGCATAGACCAAGAACAAATCTATGCTCTTGACATCACAGGAACATAAATATGGATAAAGGAAATTGGATGTTTGGCTGCCACAGCAATTCACAGCTGTTTTAAAGAAATAGAGACAATCCTGCATTATTTATATGGAATATGGCTCTGGATGTTTTGCTTGTATAAAATAGAAGATGAAATTAAGTAATCTGCCAGCTACGGTGTCTTGAAATCCTACACTATTCAGGACAGGGACTTAATTTAATCCCTTGCTTTTATAGTTCTGCATATTGTGCCAATTCCAAATGCCCCTTTAATTAAGAGATGCTGTACAGTGGCCAGACATTCTTGTAATGAAGTTGAGCAAGCAGTCAGCAGGCTTAAAGCACTTCATTAATTCATGCCAATTCACTGTGCATTGGAGCTCTTGGCATTAGAAGAGATTGGTGGAATATTTCTCATCTCTTTAAGAATGTGCTTTAAAAAAAAGTTTTCTATATGAAAATGTATTTTACGACAGGACTGAGAAGTAGACCAAACACTAACGTCCACAGAATCCGTGAAATAGTTTGTATCTTCTTATGAGTGAGGATGGATTTACCCTAGGAGTGTAAAAAATGTGACCTTTGATTGTGAGGAAAGTGTGCTATGCCCTTTACACCATACTATCCCACCGTATATCAGGACTGGCTTTAACCTTAGGCTGAGTAAGCACCAGTCTTTGCCACTAGGGTGGCAAAGCTTAAGGTCACTCATGTTGCCCCTCATGAATCTATCTTTAGAGAAATACTATTTTGTTAATAAAGGATTTTGTAAGTACCTAAATGTTAAATTAATAATTCTAAAAATGCAAATCTTCATTTCACCCTTCAGATTGACTGATGGGTCACCTTCAGTCAATTTGGTCTAAGGTACCATATACCCTTAAGTTGGCATTGACTCCATTTCTCCACTATATTTCCTATCAATTCATTGTTATAGTTTTACCTGCATCACTTTTCTTATTTGACTTTCCATCTGACTTTTTGCCTTTTGTCATTGTATATCTTGCTCTCCAATGTTAGCAAAATAAACTGCAGCATTTTGGGATTAAATGGGATTTTACTACAGAGTTAACTACTGAAGTTATATGTTTAAATATTTGCTAAATGATGGTTAAAGTTTTGATAATTTCATTTATATATTACAAATATTTTACTTAATGAAATGTATTACCAGCAATCCAGTTAAATTACTTATTTTCACAAATAAATGTTTCAAACAAAGTCATTTTAAAGATTTTTCAAGAAAAATGATGTAATTTGAGAAAACAGAATCTATTACATTATTAACAGGCTTTTATTTCATAGACTAACTCTACCTATCACATTATTTCTTGGTATAATAATTACATATGAAAATAAATTTATTTACCATTAGCGAAAAGATGTGTACCAAATCTGTCAGATAAAATTATGTATGTTTTGTTTAGTTTTCTAGTCACTGAATGATGCAAGATTTTGATAGAATGTACTAACTTCTGACTACATTGAGATAATGATATGAAACAGAGTTAATACAAGTAATTCTGGTTTGGTGACCACAATTGGTACCATCAACTTGGTTGTTAAGAAAATGTGTCATTAAGTGAAACCTTAACTTTGTTTAAGATATTACTTTAGCTTCTGAAATGGGCTGGCTATCGGCTAAGATCCCAGGGAAGGGCAGGGGGTATTTATTTTATTTTATTTATTTTATTTTATTTTAATACCACGCCTCTCTCCCCGAAGGGACTCAGGGTGGTTTACAGGGAGTTAAAAACAAAAATACAAACATATAATAAAACAGACATGTGACAAAACAAGACTACAGCAATAAAATCTAATTAAATTAAGGTGCCCTGTACTAAAAATCCCTAAAACAATTCCCTGAAATTAAAATCCAATTAAAACAGTTTAAGATTAGCAGTTATGAACCGGGACTCTGTTGGCTTTTAGGAGTGCTAGTTTCTAAGTTGCCAATTTTGAAGGTGTGTGGATCAAATTGCTCCTACTGTACTAGCCTGCTGCAAAATAACCTTTCTGTCTAGCGATTGGAGGCCATCTCTGTGGGGTTGGCTGTAAATTCTGTGAAGCCCTCCCCGCATATGGTTTTTGGGAACGTCAAGCTGTCTTTCCTTTGACTGGCTTCAAAAGCACGTCACGACTTTATGACCACCAGGGTGTCTAAGGAATAAAATATAGTAGAATAGAACAGAAAAGAATAAAATGACTTTATTGCAATTTTAAATGTACACTAATCAGCATACATTAAAATGAAATTGTATTGCATACAGATGTCAAAGTGTAACTACCCAATATAACCAAAAATTATGCTTATACCAACATACAGACACATATGTGACCCAGAGAAACAACACAGTCTAGTTTGGATGTATACATATACATGGTGAGAAAAATGAATATTTTGAGTTTGCCAGACAAATGGCATGGGGAACAGTTACAGAATCTGGTAGTCCTACTAGAAATACGTTGAAACTTCCTCTCAGAGGCAAGCAACAGAAACAGACCATGAAGTATGTGTGTGGGATATCTAACAATGCTACAAGGACGTATTGAAGGTCATTCATGGCCTGATTTGAAACAGTGGTCAACACTGGACATGGTACCCTGGCAATGAGATATAATGAGGAAGTTATCTGTCATGGTGAGATCATGTTCAGGTGTTGAAATTCTTCTTTTTATTTGTAGTTGCTCAGAATCACTTATATAATGAGATGGATGACCCCTAAATTTGATCAATTGATTGGTCAAACAATCAATCCATCCATTTAAAAGGATGTGAAAGTCATAAATCCAATGATTAGTCATAGGGTTTTTTTTACTTGTAATTGCAAATAGTGGCTAAACAAGAAAGTCACTAAATGAGAACTACCTGTATGTGTTTTAGAATGCTTGATGTGTTTGAACTAATTCAGGCTAAGTGTTTCTTAGACATAATGGAATGAATAATATAATGGAATACTGAAACAAAAAATTAGCAGGATCTTGCTCTGTGTCACACAAAATATCAACTGCAAAAAGGAACACTCATGATCAATTTCTTGGTTCAGTGACAGTGACTTTAGAAAAAATGCTTCTGGCTTCAGTTTTTCTTTACCTTAAAAATAATTGTCATCTCTTTATGTTGCTTAAAAATTAAATCTATGACTATCTAATCTGGCATTCCTATCATGAGTGACCCATAAAGTCCAGAACAGTCTCTCGGCTAACTAAAATAGTAAACATTCCTGCACAAAAACGTCCATGGTCATTCTGAGCCAGAGTAATGAATGACTAATGTACTTCTGCACAGAGCTGGTTGAAAAGCCTCATTGCTTTTCAGTAAAGCTGATTATTTTGTAGGGAGCCAGCAATAAGTAACAAGCTGCCAAAGCTGAATGTACACAATCTAATTGTTAAGACATGTATGAGTTTTATCAATAACTTATTTATTGTTTTTAATTTTGCTTTGCTTTTTATAATACATCGGTGGAAATAAAAGTATTTTTAATCATGTTTTCCAAAGCTTGTTTTTTGCACTTGAATTTCTCGAGTGTTGTTTTTTATATTAGACAGCTTTTATTGCCCACTTTGGGATACAAGAAGGTACCCACACCTAGATATGTGGCATCAAATTAAGAGGAAGGTATATGATAATGTGATACACTTTTCAAAAGTTTTCTCATGGGAAATTAGAGAAGTTCTAGATACTAATAGAAATCTAAACTGGGAACAAAACTTGCATAGAGTCTGGTTACTTGTGGACTGCTTGTCTCCAAATGTTTCTTCACCATCCAGTGAAGTTGGCTAAAGTGGGCAGATTCTGAATCCTGTTGATTAACCAGTGACATCTTTCTGGGCCCTTGTTCTCCTAGTCCTTTGGTTAGGATGGTGGTCAATCCCCTTTGTTTTGGGGTATCTTTTGTTTTTGTTTTTTTTCTGTTATGCGATTGGTAAATTTTTGTTGCTGTAATTCAGGTATTTATTGCTGTGCCATCAGTTTAGTGAGCTCTGAGCCAGCAAAGGTGCAGGGTTTTAAATGCTGCATATTTAAAATTCTAGCACTAAGTGATACGAAGGTATATTGTGAGCAGAGTTCTTTTGATAATAAATTCTCTTTATGTATTTCTACCCTGTGAAGGTAATATAAAACAACCTGGCAATAGCAATAGCTATAGATTTGAAACTGAATTGTATATAATTCCTGTTTCCTCTTACAGAGACTCATTGAATATGCTTAAATAAGTATATCTGAACCCTATTTGTTTAACCTGTAAAATAACATATTTACAAGACAAACACAATGAATTTGTAATTTGAAATAACATGTAATTGAGTTGATAATAATTTTAAAGTAACTTTCCTGGATAGTGAATGTTCTGGGTAGTGAATGTTCTCTCAATGTTGATATGGACATTGGTATGTAGTTTGAAATAACCATTCCAAAACACTGAAATTGTTCTTTATCCCTTATTTTGCTTGTATGCTTGCAATCACTGTCTTGGGCTGCAGCTGATAGATAGGGCCCCCCATATTTTCATTAGAATTCTCTGACTTAACAAAGAATTCATGCTTCCTCAACAACAGCAAATTGTTCAGATCCTTAAGTAATTCCCAAACCATAATAAACTCACCTCAATGTCTGGTGGAGGGTATGATGTTCTTGTTATGAAATGTAGTGTTTGATTTATTCCACATATAGTGGCATCCATGTAACCTTAAAAATTGTATGTTTGATTCATCTATGCATAACACTTTCCTCATAAGCCCCTAGATAATCATTCTGTCATAGTTTGAAAAACTTAAGATGAACATCATTGCTCTTATGACCATTGACATATACCTTGTTGATTGATTATGATTTATCACCCATCATGTTTTTTTCTGATGATAGAATCAAGGCAGTAATGTTGGCTGCAACCCACCCCTGCCCAGGACATTAGAAATGGACCTACACACTTTTCCAGAGTGATAGATTTTAATAACTTTGTTGCAGAGATCAAGTAAGGCGTGAAACTTTATTCTACAATCTATGTAGTGAGAACTTCATTATGATCAGGGGCACCAACATTTTTATGATGTTTATATTTTATGAGGTTTCTAATTAGCTCACACAACCAACTCAAGTTATTGTTTTAATTACATTGATTCAATCAAAAGGACAAGATTGTTATTTGGTTTTAATGGGAATTTTCGTTTTAAATGTTTTTAAGGTTTTACAAATTGTACAGGGAAATTTAATTCGGTTTTAATTGTGTATGTCCTTGTTGGTTTTTAGATGTTTTTTAATTTACCTGTGCACCGCCCCGAGTCCTTTTGAGTGAGAGGGTGTGGTTTAGAAATTTTGATAAATAAATAAATAAATAAAATAAATAATCCAAACCCTTAAGAAAACTATAATAGTGAAAAAGGTAAAAAAAGATGACAATTGCAAAACAGATGAATTCAGAACAGAAATGGTCACATTGTTTGAAAACGTAAAAGTCCACATTGGGATAAATCATCCTGTAAAATGCTTATTTATTTGTCACTGAAACCTGAAATATCAGCTTCATAGCATATTGAAGTCTCTGAACATTTGAATAAATCTACAAAAGATTATGAAGGAAGCTATAACATTAAATTTGTTATTTTGTATTAAATATTATATAAAGATTAATACATTACTTTTATTTTTATCTACAGCATGTTTTCATACTCAAGTTGTCACTACTGTAACTGAATCCATGGTCTATAAATTAAATGAAAGAAGGTGAAAGAAATATTTGAATTTTAGTAAGGAATGTTCAACGTCTGTTTGTGTGTCTGTGTGCACACACACTTGAATATGCTTAACTTTTGACAATATACACTTATCTGTTGATAAAATCTTTTATATTTCATAGTCCCATCATTTATTAGAGTAAATGACAAGGGTAGATTATTGCTTGCTTCCATATCAATGGAAATGTGTTACACTTTCTCAGTGTAACTTAATTTCCTGGTTTGTTTTCTTTCCTGTCCTGTCCCACCTTCGCTGAGCTGGGGAACTAAGCTGCTTGGCAGAAAACCTTTTTGTATATTCAGATAAGCAAGAGAATGCCTGCAGACAGAATAAACAAGAAAGGTTCAGGGCCCTAAGGCTATATATTGATTGTTAAAATAGATATTGTAATGAGCTGAATGTTGAATACTTTCAGGTAGTCTCCAGGATGAATTCTGATTATGTTATCATAAAATGGTCCTCCTATTGCTACAGCTGGTCCTTCACTGGAGACATCTATTTTATGTTTCATTCTAATTTTTGTGAACAGATAAAGAAAACAACGGTATTCTATGCTGTAGCTTGTATGTAATTTCTTCATTCTCTATAGTTGGAAAATGTTGCATTTTTCATGATATGTGGTTCATACTTTTATATACCATAATTGTTGGATTATAAGACGCTCCAGACTATAAGACACAGCTAGTTTTTAGGGAGGAAAACCAGGGGAAAAAAGTCTGTCTCTGCCTCCCTGCAATTTGCCTCATTACAGCAAACAGCTGGTCAGCTTCGGCACAGCCTGATTTAACATAAGCAGCTGATTGGCGGCTGGATCAGGCTCCTGGAATACCACCTATTAACTGTTCTAGGCTACGTGGGTTGCCACCGCCCATCGCTGCCCATTGCCACCACCACCCATCACTGCCTCCAAGCGACCCATTTCCAACCTCTGCCCGTCCCCTTTTGGACTGTTCCAGGTGGTTGCCTCTCACTGCTGCCTGGAATGGGCTGAAAAGGGGACAGGTGGAAGCTGAAAATGGGACATGCAGAGGCCAAAAATGGGCTGGGTGGAAGATGAAAATGGGACATGTGGAGGCAGCAATAGACGATGGTGATTATGGCAGTGATAAGCAGTAACAATCCCTGCCGCCTAACCCTGCCACATGGAACAGGCCAAAAACGGAACTGGTGGAAGCTGAAAATGGGACGGGCAGAAGATAAAAATGGGAAACGTGGAGACAGACAGATGGCGGCAGCGATCTCCGCAGCCGGGAATAGCTGATAGATGGAATTCCGGGAGGTGGAGTCAATCGCCAATCAGCTGCTCATGCTGTTTGCTGCAAGGAGGATGGGATGCAAATTGATGGGAGGCAGAGGTGAACCGTGGGGCTAGTGGGTAGGTAGGTTCAGCAACATTCACTCTATAAAATGGACAGACATTGCCACCCACTTTTTTTTTTGGGGGGGGAGTGCATCTTATACACTGAAAAATAAGGTATATATACCTTATACCTTGAACTTAAAAGATAGACAGTTTTCTGAAACCTTAAGTAGAAAGAGGATCTTTCCAATTCTAAATGGACTATTGCCTCCCCCAGTTCTCTATTGGCTGCTGTCTTCTGTTGCTTCCAATTTCTTTTCAGTTTGTTCTGTCCTTGCTTTTACCAGTTTTATTTTCTGCTCATTTTGGCTATTGTTTCCTGTATCTTCCCCATTCTATCATCCAACTTCTTTATATCATATTTCACTTCCCCTAGATCATCTTCGTTTTTTTGGTTGTTTTTGGTTATTGATTGTTGTGTTTTTATCATAAATTCCTGGATCATGTTTAATGAGGCTTGTAGGTTTTGTAGGGTTGGTGCTAACACTGAGAAAAAAGAACATAATTCCTATTTTTCTTTCCCTTATTCTAAAGTGAAAACACACTGTGTGTGTGTGTGTGTGTGTGTGTGTGTGTGTGTGTGTGTGTGTGTGTGAATTAAGTGGTCTTAATTACCACTTTCCTGAACAAGTTTTGGAATGCAAGTCTGCTTAGAGATTTCAAATTATAAGAAAGGGATGAAACTCTTATTTGGATATGTATGTTTGTACTCACGATGTTTCTTTTTTGTGAAAACCTCTATAAAAAAACTAGAAAGACTGGTATGAAAACCTATGAATTCAATACATTTTGTCAGTATAGATGAACAAGACAGTGCCACATTTCAAAGCGAATAGTTAAGACATGGCATTGTGAAAATAATAATAATATAATAACAGCAGCTTATTTCTTGCAATGATATTTTAACGCAATCAAACAATATACCAGTGGTGGGTTTCAGAATTTTTTAGAACCTATTCTCTAGGTGTGGCCTGTCTTGTGGGAATGGCTTGGCGGTCATGTGACTGGGTGGGAGTGGCTTGGCAGTTGTGAAACAGGTGGGCATGGCCAACTTGGAAAATGTGGTGAAATTCACTTAACGCTCTTGCTTAGCAGCCAAAATTTTGGGCTCTATTGTGGTCATAAGTTCCCATCCATCCATCCCTCTCCTTCCTTCCTTCCTTCCTTCCTTCCTTCCTTCCTTCCTTCCTTCCTTCCTTCCTTCCTTCCTTCCTTCC
>JAPKID020004149.1:0-11864 GCA_026931265.2 Tropidonophis doriae
ACCAGCTGCAGCCTCCGGATGCATCCCAAGGGGAGCCCCATGTAGAGAGCGTTACAGTAGTCCAACTGGGAGGTCACTAGCGCCTGAGTGACTGTGCAAAGGTCCTCCCGGCTCAGTAAGGGGCGCAATTGGTGGACCAAGCGTACTTGGTAAAAAGCCCTCCTGGTCACAGCCGAAACCTGATGGTCCAAGGACAGCCGCGAATCCAGGACGACTCCCAAATTGCGCGCCCTCTCCACAAGGGACAACTGGTCATCCCCTATGGGCAGCAATGGAATAACCTGAGTAAACCGGGAGGACGGGAACCATAGCCACTCAGTCTTGGAAGGTTTGAGTTTGAGTTTGTTTCTGCCCATCCAGATAGAAGAAGAATATTCCCACAATGGAGGAATGGATTGTGAAAAATATTAGAATTAGTAGAAATAGCAAAATGGACCTAGTTTTGTCAGAGAACATCTTTTTCAAATGACTGGAAATCTTATATGGACTTTTTACTGAAAGAAAGAAAAAAAAAGATGGATGATTTATGGATTTGAAGATTAAGAAAGATGCTGATTAAAATGGCAACTGAGGGATCTTGCACAATATTCAAGTGGGATAAGATTGTATTTTTCTGTTGAAAAAAAGATGATAGTCACATGCATATTTATATGAAATATTTCAATAAACAAACTGTTTAATAATAATAGCCCCCCTTTCTTCCAATTAGTGAGTTAAAATAAGGTTCTATTGTAATGTGACAAATGGGGAAACCGGAAGCATCGCAACAAGACTGGTTAGATTAGAAAGTATCAGGCTCCGACCAGCCCCACAAAAATCTAACCAGACAAACTGCTGTCAGGGGATCTTCAGACCAGAAACGTCTTGAAGGGATGGGGAGAGGGAGAGGTATCTCAGATGACCAAGAGGAACCGGCAAGTTCCTTGGCAGGTCAAAGAAAAGCTCTCCAAACTGACAGCGAGTGCAACGGCCATATCCAAATGACCGCTTTAAAGTTGGGGCAACCGGACTAAGCATTTTGAGCAGGAGCAGTGTTGGAACAGAGTGCTGGATCCGGGGGAGTGAATAGCCAACTCAAAGATAGAAAGACAATTTAAATTGGGATTTAAAAAGAGTTTTGGAACAGAATTAGCAGTCAGGAAATTTCATGCAGGAAGAAAGTCAAAGTGGAAGTTAAAATGTTAAACCCTTGGCAGATTACTATTTTTATAATTGGATTTGAAAAATAACAAAAGAAACAACTTAGGGGGGAAGTTCCTTTTCTCTCTCTCTCTCTCTTTTTTGTGGATTTAAAGTGGTTTTTGACAGCTTTTGACAGCCAGCTGGTCAGAGTGTATTGTGGAGATTCTCATCTCCTGGTGAGAAGAGAATACTACAAGACGTTGTGGAAGAACAAAAGGGAAAATACAATTGCAGAATTTGACCTAGGCTACAAGAAAAGATATTTGAAGCTGTGAAACCATTTAAGGAGCATTTGTTTTTGCAATATTGTTTTGGATTTGACTTTCCATAACTGTGGAGGGGAAAAAAACCTCTCATTTTGGATTGGATTGGACTAAAACTGAAATTGGACTTTAGAATTTGTAAATAAAAAGGGAAAAAGGGACTTAATGACTTCAAGCTGTAATTAAATGTGATGTAGCAGATTTTTTTTAACATTTGTTAAACTAGCTAAACTGGCATTATGGAATTCTGGATGTATGATGAATTACTTGATATGCTAAAAAAAATGCACTTGAAACATTAAAAAGCCAGAAATTCAGATGGAGAACTCAGATCAGGGAAAAAGAGAAAAAGGTGTAAAAGAGGGCTCAAATGAAGGACAAGAAGACAATATGGAAGACAAAGGGATTGAAAACAAAAAACAGATGATTTCACTGGGGTTTACAGTGGCACAAAAAGAGTACACAAGGGAATGCCCTGCCAAAAAGAAAACAGTTACACACCAACAAAAGGAATAGTGGGAAAAGATTGGGAAAAACCCTGGGGGAAATTACTAGAACAAACAAAAGTGAGAAAAAGAATTTTGAAAAAAAAGATAAACAATTATAAAAAGGAGGAGGAGAAAGAGGAGGAGGAGGAGAAGAAGAAGAAGAAGAAGGGGAGCTGCTATGGCCTAGAGGTAGAGCTCTTGCCTCACAAGCAGGAGGTTGTGAGTTCAATCCTAGGAAGAGGCACATGTAGGGTCTCCTGCTTGGGCAAGACTAGATGATCTGCAAGGTCCCTTCCAACTCTGTTAATCTGTTAAAGAAGCAGCAGCAGCAGCAGCTAGGATAAAGGGTGGAAAGAAAAGAATCAAAAAGAACTGGAATTTTTGAGAGACCAAGAGAAAATGGTTAGAGAAAAAGAAAGTGAAAGAAGGGATATATTAGCAGATTAAAGTGAAATGTGCATTAATATTATTAATGGTAGGTAGTTAATTAAGATTTAAGGGAATTATAATAACATTATTAAATGTGGATAATTAAGTTAAATGCTTATTATGTAAAAACTGAATTTGAGGATTTATGCTACTTATAGTAAAATAAACCAACAGATGGAATATGAAATGGTAATTGGGTTTAATTTTGAAGGGGCAATTAATGATACTATTTATGTATTAAGAAAAAAAACAAATTTAAGATGGAAATTATGGAAAGAGAATATAGCTGAAATTGGAAATAGAATGATGATGCAAAGTGAATTTTGTATATGAGAGGATATTAAAGGGGAAAACCCAGACAACGCTTTGTTTATAAAAGATTTTAATAATTTGTAATAAAATAAATAAAAACCCTGCTTTCAAAATGTAATGTGACAAATGAAACACCATCGTCCCCAAAACAATAAAGGATGACTTGAGAGCAGAAGTATCCCAGAGGGCAGGAAAATGAACCCTGACATATTTGCAACTATGGTAGCTAATTTCTATAGAGCTGGACAAATAACGTTGTCTAGCGGAGGGGTATCAAACTCAAGGCCTGCAGGCCCAACCCTGCAAGGAGCTTAGATCTGGCCTGCGGGGCCATCCTGGAAACAGCAAAGGACCAGCTCAGCAAAAACAGAGCTTGGGAGGGCCACCTTCCCCCGAGTTCCATTTTTGCTGGTAGAGGGCTGCAGGAAGCCATCACAGTTGAAAATGGGATCTGGGGATACCACATGCGCCCCTCCCAAGCTCTGTTATCGCTGGCAGAAGGCTGCAGGAGGTCATCACATCTGAAAATGGATCCTGGGGGGCAGGGGGCTATACAGGCCCCCTGGGTTCTGTCTTTGCTGGCAGATAGCTAGCAAAACAAACTAAAAGCAAAACAATGTGAGAAATGTTTCCCCATTTACATTTGAGCAACCATGAAGGGACAGGAAAGGAAAAAGGGAACGAGGAAAGACAAAGAAAAAGATGGGAAGAGAGCAAGGAAGGAAAAAGAAGGAAAGAGAGGAAGGAAGAAAAAGGGAGAATGAAGAGGGAAGGAAAAAGAAGGAAGATGGTTCTTGAGGACAGACCAGCTCTTTGTTCAAATTATGTGTTCTTATTCAAGTCATGTGAGGCCTTCATGTGAAGTTTTGGAAGGCTTCTGAGGCAGTCATAAGTGCAGGAAAGGTGCCACCTAAATTTTGATCACATGACCACTGATGCTGCAATGACCATAACATCAGGGACTGGACGTAACTACCCATTCATTCAGCACCAATGAAAACATACACTGAACAAAGCATCATAATTAAAGATCATTTGTATTTACTATTTATGTATTCACATAGACACACACACACACACACACACATTTTACATCATTCTTTTGGGGAATAAGTCTTATTGTTCCCTATTGTATATTCACATGAGTAGAATAACTTGTGAACAGACCTGTTTTATTCATTTTTTGTCTTCAATATATTGTCAGAACTAACTTTTGAGAAAGTAGTTTACTAAGATGTTACTATGTAAGATGTTAGTTGCTATGTATGCATCCCATAATGTTAAAAAAAAAGAAATATCTTTACATGAATAGATGTAGATTTATTCTGTACAATTTTTACAAGCTACTTGTAACTGGAGGAGGAGCCACAAACTTGGATGCTGAAGCCAACTGATAACTTTCTTAGAAGGTGAATTCTGTTCTGTGGTAATTTCATTCTGTTGGTAAGAAAAGTAGGTACGATGTGTGGAGGCTGTAAACTGTTCCTTTCCTCAGGGTTGTTTTTGATAAGTTTTAAAATGGTGAGTCTGTCTTGTTTATTTCTTAACCTCTTCCAGGAATTACTTGCTTTTTTAAAAAACAAGTCTTAATATTTTCTACATCTTCTTTTCATTTATGAAACTTTTAAAATGCTGAAATGATGCTGATTTTTAAAAACTATTTTAGGTTAAGATCAATATTTTAGTCTTAATTGATTTATACGTTAGACTATATGCAACCTCAGATGCAGAAATGTTTTACAATTCATCAACTTTTTCATCTTATCACTCAATTATTTATTTGCTTAGCAGCATTGGGTGTTTCATTTTTATGAGATAGTGCAGGATGAAAATGCACCTTTATTATAATTTTTTAACTCAATTCATAATTTAAAAGACATCCTTTAAAAAAAATGAAAAACTCACTTTAATTAAACATCTTATTATTTCTATTATTTCTTTGGGCTAACATAGTTGTTAGCCCAAAAATGAGTTTTAGTTTTATGATTTCTGTATACAGTGCTTATTTAAAAGTTAGAGCTCGATTCAATTTATTTCCTAGGATATTATTTTGGTGTGATCTAGTGACACAGCTATTCAGAAATAAATCAGAAATTCAATCCAATGCATAACTATTTAACAATTAGGTTTGGTGAATTATGCCTGGCTGCCTCAACTGTGTAATATATTTTTCTGTTTGCAAGTGTCAATTTATCTAAAGATCATGTTTAACTGATCAACGGAGTGGCCTAGAGATCTTAGTGATATAAACATTTTGGCTTGGATTCAGTTATGGCTTGTCGACAACAAGTCATACATAACAAATGATATCCCTTAAAGCACTGTAATGCATATGATAATTGTGGCCATAACAACAACATGGGATAGAATGAATATTTGTAATTCTCTTACTAGATTTGGGGGGTTGCATTCAGATCTTCTAGGGAAAATGATAGGATTGTGTTTGGGTTTCACATACCTGTGTGTCAGCAACTGGAAACTTTCCCTTCTAGAATAACAGACAGATTTTGAAAGGAAAGATTCATTAATAATATTAACTTCTGAATACTAGCCCATTTCATTCATAGCTTTGTAATTATCATATTATTTAATTAGTAAACATTATTATGATTTAGATGTAAAATGTTTTAAATAGATTCTTATATGTAGATGTGAAGGCTCCTTTAATAGACTCATGTGCATAATATTAAAAATTTTAAATGCATAAGTAGGGAGTAGCTCCTATTGAAAACATTCAGATGTAAAGTACTTCTGTGAAAATTCCTAAATATTCTGCCATTATATTTTATTTTTAAGGTAAATATCTCAGTGCTTGTTTCTGTTACTAATATTCCAAATTTTTCTTTACAGATTATTTCTGCCAGCACAGGTAAAAATATAAAAATAAAAATCTTTTGCCATTAAAAAAATATATTAAAAATGCACATTTTTGCAAATGCCTTTAGAACTTAATAATTGAAGGACTTGCATTGCATTGGAATATTTTCTAAATTGTAACCAGGAAAGTGGGGAAAACTGAACATGGCTTTGGTATCTGTTTTGCAGGTTTCACAGTATCTGTTTATGATGTGACATCAAGAACTGTTTCTCTTCGTTGGCCTAAATTTCCAGATACCTCTTCTTACAGAGTCACAGCAACCCCTGTGAACACTTTGGGTCATACTTTGATGGGCCATTTCAGTGATATTACACTTGTAGGTACTTTGTCATCATTGGCCCCCAACACAGTTTACACTCTAATGGTGGATGCCATTGATAAAAATGGGGTTATAATAGCTGAAACACTGATAAAGCAGTTAACAGGTTAGTATCAGATAGTTTGAAAAATGAGAATTGGGTGACTGGGAATTGTGGGAGTTATATTCGTATTTTCCAGGATATCTGCAGAGTGCCACATTGAAAAAGGTTTGTGAGGTCAATAGTGATATGCACGGATCAGCACCCTGTTTCCCTGAAAATAAGACCTCTCCGGATAATAAGCCTTTTGAGCCTTATTCCCTGAAAATAAGCCCTCCCTGAAATATGTAAACACCTGGGAGGAAATCACCCCATGCGCCCACATGTACCTTCCATCCATGTGGAAGGCCTCACAGAGGCTGCTCCCACAAACCCTAGCCAACCTAGCAACTTAATGGCACCCACAAAAAGAGCAGCAGGCCCAGTGATGCTAGGGTTGGCAAGAGACAGAGACTTCTGGCCCTCTCTGGACCTGTGGGCTGCAAGCCAAGGTTAAGGGGCCTCCTGCACCTCAAAAATAATAAGACCTCCCCGAAAATAAGGCCAAGCACTTATTTTGGAGGTCACAAGAAAATAAGACTCTGTCTTATTTTCAGGGAAACATGGTAGTTAAAGTATTCTTTTTGATCTTGACTTAGAATTGGACTCTACTGTGCTACTATAAATCCTTATAAATCTTTAAATTCACTACGAACAAATGGAAATAAAATCGACAACTTCTATTGTAGAAATTATATTGTACACTTCTATTCCTCCCACAAATTTTCCTTTCAGATCTATCTTCTTAATGCTAATGGGTGTCAACCTTTCTGGGTAAACCAGACAGGAAACATTACTAGATGAACGAGTTATATTTTATTGTAAGGCTACATTAACAGAATCTTGTAAGTCTGAAGGTACAAACTTCCCCTCACTATTTTTGACTATCTGAACAATTAGGCTGGATCCTTCCTAAATTTCTTTCTCTAACTGCTAAGGTACTTCATAAGGCCCCTGTCGCTTTTGTCTGGTTGTTTCCTAGGCAGCATTTCTTCCCTTCAAGGACATTCACACATTCCATTATAATGGGAGGTTGATGAAAAATCGTATCAGCTAATCCTATCAATTGCATTTCTCCCTTCACAAACTAGGTCTTTCTCATTCTGAATCACAAACTAGCTAATGAAAATGTAGCCAATTAGGGTCTGAGTGGTTAGTTAACAATTTACTGTAAACTGTAAAAGTAGTGGTTGGTTAACTTTGGGTTAAGTGTGTCATCACGGAAGTCTATTTGATTCATCCTTTTCAAACCTTTCTCCTGGGCTTCTTATAATTCATCAGGCAATTAGCTGCTTCAATTTGAAATCCCGATGACAAAGCAACCACTGTATTCTTTGAGATATATTCATCTCTGGGTTTAATTAGAGAAGTGTACATAGAGGATTTCTGTAATGAAATAAAATGAAATGCTGTGTTCTGAGTTTTACTTGCCCAAAGGTCTTTATTTTGTGAACAGAAAATTTAAATGTAGTTTTGAAGAAAAATACTTGCAGTGAAGTAGAAAGTAAAAAGACATGTTATTTCCGCTACTGTACTTCCTTTTTCTGAATAATTTCTTACTAGCGTAAAGTTTTGTTGAATAAGTATCCGTGCAAAATATTTTTGGGTGGTGTGTGTGTGTCTGAGTAGCTAGTTAGTAAGCACTGAATGAAAGAATGTACTGGCTTAAGGAAAATACAAGGGAAATATTGTTCAAAAAGAATTCACCTTTCTTGCATTAGAACAGCTCCAGGAAAATTGCCAAGGTTTCTGAAACCCCATTTATTGTGAAATTGCTGACTGTTTGAGAATGCAGTTTCTTTTTCTTTTTTCCTGTCATTTCCTTCATGAATTCTCTTCCCTTCCTATAATTCTTTCCTCTATTCAAAAAAAGTTTTTGTGTACAGATTGTCCTCGACTTGCAACTGTGTACAAGTAATCCTCCTTTAGCAATGAGGTTATAGTGGCACTGAAAAGAGTAACTTACAACCAGTACTCACTCTTACAACCATCACAGCATCCCTATAGTTACATGATCAAAATTTAGATGTTTGGATGGTTGAATAGAATAGTATAACAGAGTTGGAAGGAACCTTGGAGGTCTTCAAGTTCAATGCAGGAAACCCTATACCCGTGATGGCAAACCTATGGCATGCGTACCAAAGGTAGCATGCAGTGCCCTCTCTGTGGGCGCACGAACTATCGTCCCAGTTCAGCTCTGACATACATGAACGTGTGCCTCCTGCCTACCAGCTGGTCTTTGGGTCTCTGCCATGCATGCGCGGGGCCAGGGCTCATGAGATGGGCGGGGGTGCCTGTGTGGCATGTGGGGGGAGTGCATGCACATGGGTGCAGGGTGTATGCAGGGGTCATGGGTGCATTGCATTTTTGGGGTTCAGACACATGCTTGTGCTTTGGCCATTTAGTCTGGAAAAGGTTAGCCCTATACCATTTCAGATAAATGGTTATCTGATCTCTTCTTAAAAACTTTCAGTGTTGGAGTATTTACAACTTCTGAAGAGAAGCTGGAGTGTCCCAGGGTCATGTGATAATCATTTGTGACTTCCCAGCTTGCTTCTGACAAGCAAAGTCAGTGAGGGAAGCTGAATTCATGTAATGCCCATGTGATTGACATAACAATGGCATGATTTGCTTAATCATGACAGAAAACGTTGTAAAATCTAGCACAATTCATTTAACAACCACCTTGCTTAGCAATGCAAATTCTGGTTTCAGTTGTGATCATAAGTCAAGGACTGTCTGTATTGTCCTCAGTGTGGTCTTCTATTATATTTCTGGAATCAGATACTGCTAAGAGAACATATGTTATGAACAGAGTAAAGGCATCCAAGCTTTCAGAGTTCCTATCTTTGAAAGAAATATCCACACTCAGCAACTTTCAGTATGACGTGTCTTGATTTTGAAATGATTGAGGTTCTCCTCCCTTTGTTGAAGCTCCTGAGATTCCCATCATTGACCAAGCCTATTCAAAACTGAGTACCAGTATCACAGTGGAATGGGCAGCTGTCACAGGAGCATCCAATTATCTTCTGGCAGCACAGGATGGAAAGATGTTCGTTGAAACAATAGTCACAAATTCACCAGGGACTGTGACAGAACTGAAAGCTGCTACGCTGTATAAAATCACAATCCGATCTATAAACACAGGAGGAAGAAGTCAGCCTTCCCCTTCAAAGAAAGCAAAGACAGGTACTTTCTGATTTTATTCAGACACTATAAAAGTTATTAAATATTAAGGTGGTTTCGGCAACCAACCTAAGGCTGTGCAAAGCTTTGGATAAGGAGATGGAAACATCCTACAGAATATATAGGAATGTTTCTCTAATGCTAGTCATCAGAACAAATATATTGTTTCCTGAATTGGTGCTACAACTTCAGAGGGTGAGCATGTAAAAAGGAAATGATACAGTTGCTTTAAATAGTTGCAGACAGGTAGCATATCCAAAGTGCCATATAGCCTTGCCACACTGCCTCAAACCACTTGTTTAATCTAGCTTCAGAAAGATATTTGTTATTGTTTTAGAGCAGGGGTGTTAAACTCATGGCCCGCAAGCTGGATGTGTCACATGCTGGCCAACTCTGTTATATTGGGAAAAGATGGAAAGAGAAAAAGAGGCTGATGAACAGCAAAGCAGACAGTAACGTAGCAATGGTGCACTGTTGGAAAATCTGGAGGGCCCAGGTAGGGATAAATCCTCCTAGAAAGATCTATGGCACCTAATCACTAGATTTAATGGGTGCATCTAGAATCAGAAGGATGCAATGGAAGCCAAATAAATATAGGAAGAAACAATGTTTTAGGCCTTTTTTTAGTAAATGAAGGTTGATTAAATGCTATTGGTATATTTCTCCGTTGAATAGTTCAAAAGTCTTTTTTCTCTGAAGAAGGAGATTTAAATAATTTGCCCAGAGTTGCTGGATCTAAAACAGTGATTACAGTATATGAATATAAGGCCCAGCACTATATTCACATTTGAGTTTATTTCACAGCAACTTCCAAATGGTAGTTTTGAATGTGAAAGACATGATTAAATACATGACTGCATCTATGTTTAAGTTAGTTTCAATTGAAATGCAGTTTATTTCATTAGGTTGGTCTTTGTCCTGGTCTCCACTACTTGTTAGAGTGTGATTGTATGACACACTGTTAAAAAAATCAAGAATGATTCTTGGGGCCTCAAAAGTTGCACAGGATTTAAACGTTGGAATTGAATTTTTGCTTAAGCATCTAGTGGCAACATTATAATTTCCGAATAAGTTGTTGAGAATATGGTGACAATGATTGGGTCAGGTATAGAAAATTGAAAATGTTAAAATTATAACAATTAAGATGTTTTTATCATAGTAAAAATATCAATGCAGTTTTCTGATTAAAAGGTTAATTTAAAAAAATTACTATAACATCAGCTGGCTAGAAATATTTCCTATTCATTTCATGCTGGAAGATTTATACTGTATAAGGTTCTGACCTTCAGTGATGGAATATAGTACTGCACACCATCTAGAACTTTTCTTGAAAAGATTTAGATATTTCATTTGGTGCAAGTTGTACTATTACATAGATGTTAAACAATACTATAGACTAGCTTGGGACAACTGTATTGGCTGCCAGTTTGTCTGTAGTTAGTGTTGACTTATGCACTTTACAGAATATGTTTTCCAGTTTGACACTTTCACATCATCTATTATTGTCTGTTAAGGAATTAGGATCCATAAAAATATTGCACCTTTGTGTCCATGAATTGTAGGAGAAAATATAAGCTTTATAGGGATGCGACAGATCAGTGGCTAAGATGCTGAGCTTGTCCCTAGCGCCACATAATGGGGTGAGTTCCCATTACTTCTGCCAACCTAGCAGTTTGAAAGCATGTAAAAAATGCAACAAGAAAAATAAAGACCACTTTGGTGGGAAGGTAACAGTGCTCTGTGAGCCTTTGGCATTTAGTCATGCCAGTCACATAACCACGGAGACATCTTTGGACAGCACTGGATCGTTGGCTTAGAAATGGACATGAGCACTGCCCCTAGAGCCAGAAATGACTAGCATATATGTGCGGGGAAAACTTTACCTTTTTAAACTGCATATTGCTATGTTAGAACATATATACCAACAGTATATACAGATATCTAAGAAGCATCACTACCATGAATGACTTAGACTGATATGTTGTCTTATTTCACCTCCATTTGCCCATGTACCAAATCTCACTAAATCGAATCTGTATTTTTACATTCACAGTGCTCGCTGCCCCTATGCTGATAGCAAATTCTCCGAGTTGTAAGAGCATTGTAGTTAGCTGGAATGCTGTACATATGGCTGTTGGATTCTCTGTGTCTATCATAAAATCAGATGGTTTGGGTAATATGTTAAAAGAAAATACCACCAACAACTCCCTAACATTTTCCAGTTTAGATCCAGGAATGCTCTATACCATCAAGGTATATGCATGGGATATCAATGGGATACCTGGAGATGATTTTACCTACAATCAAAGAACAAGTAAGAAGCCATCATCTTCTTGCAAGGAACCGAATTTCAATAAATACCATAATGATTTAAAAAAAAAAGATTTTTGCTTATTGCCCATGGATTTAGTCACAACAATACTTGAATAACCATTGTGTTTTCAATGATACTGCTTTCTTTGGAGTGTTAATACAATAGGCTGTTGTAGATGATAAACAAAGAGTGAAAATATAAACAGTTCTTATAAATGACCTTCAAATTAGGCAATTTAAGCAAAATTATCATCAAACATCAGGGAGTTGATGTTTCCATTTTGGCTACCTTGGTTTCTTCATTGCAAACACCTTTGCTAGCAATGTAATTAAGGTTAAGGTTTATTAGTTTTTTATACCGCCCTATTCCCGAAGGACTCAGGGCGGTGTACAGCCAAAGTAAAACAGATATATA
>JAPKID020004150.1:0-11864 GCA_026931265.2 Tropidonophis doriae
GCTTTGCTGGCTGGAGAATTCTGGGAGCTGAAGTCCTTCAGACTTAAAGTTGCAAAGTTTGCCCACCCCTGGTCTATTGCCATCTCATCTCATACCGATAAATTCTGTGTAGATTTTCTCTGCCTTACCATTTTTTTCTTGCTTCCTACGAACATAAAACTTAACTTTGGGGGGCTGAGAAATGTGATCTCTTGCAGATCTTCTCCCTCAAAAGCTTGAGGTTGGAACCAAAACAATCTGACCTGAGCTGCACTGTTTATGAAAGAAAACAGAGGGAATTTCATTGTGCTCATATATAAAACTGATGTTGAATTTCCTAAATCAATAGCATCACCTTCTAAGACGTTCCAGAAGAGCCTATAATGATTTTTAATCTATTCTAAATGTCAGAACAAACAACATTTATTCGCAAAGCCTTCACTTGCTGGAAGCATAAAGATGAGTAGGCAGCCTCCCTCCCTCCCAGCTACCTACCTATGATTTATTCTGTATCAGGTTTTGAAATTGCAAAGCATTGCACCAGTACACAAGAGCGGGGGGAGGAGTGATTATTTAAAATTCATAAAATGCCATATGCACTAGCGTGGCCCAATAAAATCCCTCCCTGCTGATTAAAAAAAATCATTTTAATCAATCCAAATGTCAGCTTTAGTTATATGGTTTCTTTTATGTTTTGGAATCACCTTTTGCATCTAATTTCTACACTGTGTGAATAGGGCAATGGGTGGATATTAGGATTCAAGCAATGGAAGAGAAGATCTCAATATAATACTATAATACTTCCTGCCTGTGTATAAAAAGACTAGGAGGTCACACAGGCATATTCTCTCGTTTTCACCCCTATCATTCCCGCCCCTTTAGACAACTGCAGACAATGTGTTTTATCACACAGCAATTTTCTTGTGCCTTTGCTGCTGTCGTGCACTACATTATGCCGTCAACAGGAAGCTGGAGTTGACGTCTGCAAAGTCCTAAAACTTCTTTTCCTTAACACCCCTTGGAAACCAGGATGTTTCTCCCCTTTCTATGTTTCTGCTGGAGGTGGGTCTACTTCTGCTGTGGGGTTATTTTGTTTCTGTGAGCATTTTATGACTCATTGGACAAAGTGTCCCAAGCTCCTATTCTGATTCATTTACTCCAGTGTTTCTCAACCTTGCCAACTTTAAGACACGCGGACTTTAACCCCCTTCAATTCCAGGAGTTGAAATCCATACATCTTAAAGTTGCCAAAAAAAGTGGGGAGATTGGGGGCTGGTTTTAAAGTGCATTGCGATGTGGGGTTGTTGTTGTATTTTGGAACGGAGAGAAACAAGTATCTTTTTTCTGTTCAATCCCTTTCCAGCTGTAAAGTCCTTAGTTAATAGGCCAAATATGTTACCAGACCTTATTTCCTTTGTTTTATATATATTGAGGAGACAGGTGCATGCACAGGTGCAGTGTGTGTGTATGTGTGAGAAAGAGACGAAACATGCATCCCATGTACATAGGGAGCACAAACCATAAAGAGACAAGAGTCTCACTTTGATTGTGGTTTTCTTAATTACTAAACTCTACTTTAAAACTAAGTGATCTACCATATTTTTCAGACTATAAGATGCATCGGAGTATAAAATGCACCAAGATTTTGAAGAGCTAATTTTTTTTTTTAAAAAAAGGGTTTGGCCCTCCCCAGGCCCCAGTAACACTCTGCAGGCATCCCAAACCCACTGTATGATCCATTTTTTGTGAAAAACAGGGCATTTAGAGAGTTTGGGATGCCTGCAAAGTGCTCCTGGGTGCTGGGGAGGCCATTTTTTGTGAAAAACAGGCCCGTTTTTTGCTTGTTTTTGCCCTCATCCGCCCCCAGGAGCACTTTGCAGGCCTCTCAAATCCTCTGCATGTCCATTTTTGCAAAAAAAAAAAGGGATGCACAGGGCAGGGTGTTGGAAGGCCAAAAATGGCTGTATTTAGTGTATAAGACACTCGCAGATCCTTACGAAAAAATATGTATATATTCCAGCTGGGTCAGTTTAATGGCTAACTAAAGGTCATTTGTCTGATGGCTACCCTGTGTTAATGCCTTTTGTCTTTTTACTGAGGATGACAGAATAGAGATTTGAAATCCAGTTCATCTAGACAGCATCATGCTGAGAACAGTTCAACTACTAGAGGCAACAAAAGAAGTTGTAGCCTAAAGATATGGAAGAGTTCTCTTCATATCCTTGCCTAAGTGTTTTATTCAGTTTCAGTGCAGTAATACATTTTCTCACTGCTCTTCCTTCATTTCCGAGTAAATAATCCTTCTGACTGAAATAATTGGATAGCTTATGCAAATCAGTCAATCAAATTGTTAGAAACAATTTAAAACTTTGGTCAGCAATTTTTCCTACTCATCCTAGCGTACGTCCTGAATATAATATGTGCACTGCATGTAATTCTTCTAGTTAGTGGGATATAGCCAATAATATTGGCTTTCAAAATAGTCTCTAGATTAATTATTTCAGTTTCCATAGACTAGCAAGATCATGTTTGGAATAAAATTGAGTTTTGGTTGTACTAACACCATAGAGGCTAATGTGTGCTCAGACTGCCTGGTAGAGCCCCTAAACTATTCTCCAAGGCACCAGAGGATAGAACAAGAAGCAATGGGTGGAAACTAATCAAGGAGAGAAGCAAGGTAGAACTGAGGAGAAATTTCCTGACAGATAGAACAATTAATCTGTAGAACAACTTGCCTTCAGAAGTTGTGAATACCCCAACACTGCAAGTCTTTAAGAGGATGTTGGATAGCCATTTGTCTGAAATGGTATAGGGCTTCCTGCCTAGGCAAGGTGTTGGACTAGAAGACCTCCAAGGTCCCTTCCAACTCTGCCATTGTATTGTATTGTATTATATTGTACCAATAGCAATGGATGGTGCAAGCAGCATGGATATGATTAAGACTGGTAACCAACTTTATGTCTTCCTTATCTTCACTGGAGAACTCACTGGAGAAGAGCTAATGCTGGGAAATATTGAGGGCAAAAGAAGAAAGGGATGACAGAGAATGAGGTAGCTGGGTGGAGTCACCAAAACAGTAGGCATGAGCTTAAACGGACTCCAGATGATGGTAGAGGACAGGAAGCCCTGGAGAAACTTTGTCCATGGGGTCACAATGGGTTGGACACAACTTCACAACTTCACAACAACAACAACAATCTTCACACATGGTCCTGTCGAAGCTCTGGCCATGAACTGGAAACAAAGGGCAACCAATGCTTTGGATAGGATTGCATCCATACATGGCCTCTCTTGACCCATCATTCCTGGCACTTCCCATGGTTCACAAAGGAGTTGAGGGTCCTGAGCCAAGAGATGCTTAAAGCACCTTTGGAGGAAAATGAGGATTAATTTTGATCAGACCCAGACTAGAACAGTTATTAAATTTTACCTCGTGTTGGTAAGAGTGGCAAAACAGCATTATTTTTCCATCTTTATTGCATTGCAAAGTGTTGCCTGGCAGCTCTGTTCAAAATCACCCAGTTCCTCATAGGGCAGGGAGGCTCAGATGATCATCTTCAGGGTTATGAAGAAGAATTAGTGGAATGTCTGATGGACAAAGTCACTCAGATCTCTTCCTAGTTGGAATCTAATTGAGGGGCAAGTCTCTTAGAGATGTCTGAGAAAAGGTCTTATCTACTTATCTGGGACATTTTAATCCTGTGGCACCTGATGAAGTGGAAAGGATCCTTAATATCAATTCAACTACCTGTCAGTTAGATCGTTGTCCCTCCTGGCTGGTGAAAGCCTCCAGGACAGCGATCACCAGGTGGATTGAGGCAGTGATAAATTCCTCAGTGCATAAAGGGACTTTCTTGGGAGCTTTTAAGGAGGCCCTGGTGTGGTCTCTCTTCCCTGGATCTCACCTGCCTGAAGAATTCTCATCTAATTTCCCACCTCCCCTTTTTTAGGGAACAAGATACTACTTGAGATGAGGTCTGCCCCTATCTTTTGGCCTTTAGGAAAGGTCTTAAAACTTGACCCTGCTAGTTGTCCTGTGGCCCAGATGGGACCATGCCATCCTGGAAGTGGTTACTGGATTAAATAGAAGATTTCTCCTCCATTCCCTTGTATATCCCTCCACCATCTTAGCTATTGGCTTGGCTTGATTCATTCTGCCTCCCCTATGCTGCAATTTTAAATTGCTTTTAATTAGGTTTTATGGGTTTTTAATTTTTATCATTGGGTACAGGGCTAATTTAATTGTGTTTTACCTTGTATATAGTGTTTGTTTTTGTATGGTTTTTTAATTTCACCTGTACACCGCCCTGAGTCCCATGGGGAGAGGGGGTGGTATAGAAATCCAATTAAATAAAAATAAATAATAATAAATATTTTTCTGCCATTTTTAATGCTGTATGTATTGCTTTTGTTAATATTCTTTTATCAGGTTGTAAGCTGCTTAGAGTTGCATGGTAGTGAGATGAGCAGCATATAAACGTAATAAATAAGTAAATAAAGAAATGTTGTTAACATGTATAATATTTTCTTGTACCAAAACTGGAGGAGGTCAATAGCTGTGAGCTCATATGCTAATGGTCATGGCATATAGAAGATCGTAACTCACGATGTAAGGGTAGAAAATGGAAAAGAACATGGCTTAACTAATAAAATGAATGAAAGAAAATGTATACATTATGACTGAAACTAAGTGAAAAGAGAAAGTTATAATAGAGCAGAATAAAATGGCATGATTTTGTGAAAAAGTATTGACGAATATGCAGAGAAGTGAATGTGAATGAATGAAAGAACTTATATGTCAAAAAAGTACAAATTACTGTCATCTAAACTGTTGTGGGAGCATTTGAAAATAAAAATCCATATATTAATGATAGTTATGTTACAGTCCAGTGACTTGTAATAATAGAAAAACTAGAGATGAATTTGGGGTTGAAAGAATTTAAGATGAGGAGGAAGGCTGGAAGAAATATTATAGAGTATAGATGGGAGGGAATGAAATTGAAATGAATGTTGTAAATGTTGGTGTCCAAGAAAGACTGATGGAAGAAAATTATATATAATATGAAATTATTGAAAATCACAAGATTGCAGCTGTAGCTGGTGTAACTGGAGAATTAACCACATATGGATATAGTTTCCTTATGGAATGTCTGTATGACTTGCTTAATGTGTTTGTGAAGGCTGCATCTGTGCCTGATAATAGGAAGAATGCCATTATTGTTCCTTTATACAAAGAAAAAAGCGGCGAGATGACGCAAAAATTACAGGGAGAATAATTTGTTAAATGTGCCAAGGAGGGGTTCAAAAGGATAATGAACAAAATTTGCAAAGTGCAATGCAGCTTTATGCTGGGCAAAGGATCAGTTTTTATATCTTCTGCAGGTAACTGATAACTACAGCCATATAGAAATTGAATTCTATGTTTGACGATGTAGGACAGGGGTCAGCACCCTGTGGCTCTTTCATCTCTCTGCTGTGCCTCCCTGTCATCAGTCCTTTGAGAGGAGCTGCCGGTTTAGGGAAAGGGGCACAGGGAGCACCAGGAGAAGACAGTGTGGCAAAGGGCAGGTTTTCTGGTCCACAATTGATAGGGCTTTTGGTTAGGACAGGTAGAGGAAAAAGGACACTGCGCTTTGAGGAGACTCTATGGTGGGGAAACCAGACTTCCGGTCAACTGCAGAATTGAACAGGGGACTTCTGGTTAGGACCGTTGTGCCTCTTTGAGAGTTTATGGTTGCCGACCCCCGATATAAAAGAAGAGTATAAATGGTATAATGGTCTCTGGTGATGAGCCGAAAGGCAGAAAAGGAAAGCAGTATGCTTCCTCCCTTAATTGAGGCTTAACAGGATGTTGTGACACAAGCATATACTTATCCTCCTGTCTCAGCTGATCAGGATAGAACCAGTTGGTCTAGAAGCCTCACATGTAATACTTCCCTGGTTTGAATCCCAGTAAGGGTATGGCTAGCTGATGAGAGCTAATTATCTCGAAATAGATCTATCCTAGTGTTCCTGATTTATTTATTTATCTGTTCAAAAACCACACACACACACACACAAAATATATAATATATAACATAATATAAAATTTGTATTGTATTGTCATGTCCTCATGTACATTCAGTGCCCTTTTAGACCACTTCCCAATAGTCAATATAAATATGAATACTCAGCATGAATATGGAACTGAAGATTGGTTACTGAATGCAATATGATGCAATATGGAAATAACAGATGTACAAGATAAATACAATGCTAGAAGGAATAAAAATGGGTGATATACTATTGTTTAACCTATTTAAGGATTAATGTATAAGGGATGATAGTGATGATGGATTGGATCAGGATATGAATATGTGTGTATTTTTGTATGAAGACAATGCCATCTTGGTGGCTGATAATTTGAATGGTTTACAGTGGATGTTCAGAAGGTTGTATGGTCCAGTAAGGAACATAGAGTCTAACAATTAAGACACCAGATTAGAATGCAGGAGACCATAAATTCTACTCCCAGCTAATCCATGAAAACCAGCTTGGTGACCTTAGGCCCAACTCATCTCACAGGATGATTGCGGGAAAAATAGGAGGAGAAAGATGGGTTGGATACGTTTGTTGCATTGATAAAATAATAAACAGAAACAAACAAACAAATACCTGAAAAATCTATCAATGAGCCATAGTTCTATTTCACATGGCTTGAATGATGTTTTACATAAATGATAAAGTTTTGACCAAGTAAACGAATTTGTATACTTTAGTAGAATGCTATAAAAGATTAGGCAAAAGATGGAGAAATTTTAACATGAGCAAATCTGCTAGAAAGGAATTGAATAGTATGGTCTGTTTTAAGAAATAAATATTTGTTGAAAGATGGAGAAATAAAAGCATGCTTCTGCTCACTCCGTTATGTGTAAATGAAGAGTTTAGTATATATAAGGGAAAACATAAAAATTAAATGCAGTGGAAATGAGCTACTTAAAATGCATGTGTTGTAAAACAAGAAGACGTAGGACAAGGAAGGAATGGATCCTAAATGAATGAGACCCAAATACAGAAGTGATTGATCAGAGCAAGAAAAAAAAAGGTGAGGTGATTTGGCCATACAGCAAGAGAATAAATGAGGACTGAATTGCAAAAGAACTATATGAAGCAAAAGTTAAGAAATGAAAGAAGGAAGACTGATAATGTTGTGATTGGATGGAATTGATAAAAACCCCAGAAAGAGAAGTTTACAGAACAAAAGGCAGTTTATGAATGATTGTGGCTTGTGAGATAGAACGGTAGAGAGAAAAATATATCAATTGGGTTATAGGTATATTCCCTTTTCCTTTTTCATACTTTCATTCTTTCTTTTGTTTTCTCTCTTACTCTTTTCTGTGATTTGCATAATGTTGTCCCCCTCCCCTCTATATGTGAATAAATGTTTATCTGGTGCACCTGTGTCAAATAAAACTCAACCAGCTACAATATAGCACAGGAGAATCTTATGTAGAAACCACATTTCCACTGATTAAGATCATACCCCATGAAGACCTTATGCAGGTTTTATAACAGATAATTAAAATCCATATATCAGGTCTCACAGATTTGTAGGCCTGGTAGTGTGCTTGATGCATTGCCAGTATGTTCCCAGGAGCAAGTAGCTTCATAGGAATCAGATTCATCTTGCACAATTCCTTTCCAGAATATGGTAAGATGTCCAGAATTAGTGAGAGTCTCATCTCAGGGGGGCTTTTCATCTTCTGCTGAGTCCAATACATTTAACTTGCAATGCTTTTGAACCCCAGGAAGTAGAAATGGCAGAGCTTTGGAAATGATACATGGGCTGAAGCAAATCGCCTTGGAGATGCCCCCCATCCCCATTCCTTATATGCAGAAACAGCTCAGGCCTCTGAGGACACCAGCAGGCTTAATCAACAAATATTAATTTAGAGAAAGAAAAAAAGAAATGACATAATACTTAAGAAATCTATTCCTTGTGGGTGAAGGTGCAAACAACTCCTATCCAACTGGGCATAAGGAACCCCAACCTGACTGGCAGTAGTTTTAGCTTGAGTGGGTGATTTTGATGGATGTGCAGGCAGGAACAATTTCACGCTCTTAAGAAATTCAGACAGATCTGAAGAAGCATGAAGCAGTAAAGACCTGCAGCAACTGGAAGCAGTAACTATGCAAAGCCCTCAAAGCAGAGAAATGATCCGGCAGGAACTTAGATGCAGATTTTTCATGAGCATTCTGAGTGGTGGTCAGATAGCAGGATGAGAGAGAGAGAGCAATTTTCTTTTTCCATTTGATCTCAATCTTCCTGTTCAAGAGTAAGTGCACTTGTCAAAGAAACAGGCAAGGAAAGAGTGAGCTGCTTGCTCTGAAGTTGTTCCCCCCCCCCTGTTTATAAGGATATAAACAGCTCAACATGCTCTTTGGATTGCTGAAAAACAGAATATTAGGGAAATCTAATTGTCTCAGCTGAAAGTGTTCATGAGATCAATTTATCTTAGCTATTATCCTTTAAATAATTTCACACATTCTTGTTCCTATAAATACAGAAGCAAAAGGTTGCATTTTGTAAAACTAACACTTTGTCCTTGAACAAAAGGACATGAAACTTTTTGGGTTGTCTTCTTATATAAATAAATTTTAAAAAATCAATTCATTTTGATATTTCATAGTAGCATTTTATTTTTATAAAATTATGCTTTTATCATATGAAGAATACAGATTATTTTTTTAAAAAAACCAATTAAACAGAGCAATTCCACATGACAACGTCTACTTGCCAGGCCTTCTCAATGCAGTGTAAAAAGCATCTAAAACTGATGCAGATTATTTTGATTACTTGCAGGATTATCAAGGCTCAAATAACAGTTTTGATCACATATTTGCTCACAGTGAACTGTCAGCCAATCGGGGTTTTCTTGTTATGCTTTCATGTTGGCTAATAACTGAGTGTGTCCTTATGCCATTTTAGCTTTTATTGGATGCATGCCTTGGGGGGGAAATTGTTTTCATTCCTCCTCTTTGATGCTCAGTGTGCTTCCATGCTCGTGTTTATTAAAAAATTGTCCCTAGTTTTGCAATAGGATCTTAGAGGCAGCTTGAAGAGAAGCTGGGCTAAAAATGTAAAATTAATATAGTAATATTTATTTATATTTCAAAAATGTTCATTGTCTTTATAAAAATCTGATTTATGGTCAGGAGATACAAGCTGGCCCAAAATGCCTTATGAGAGCAAAGACCATTTCCTTAATCACAGAGCACCAATAGGTTGTCATTTCTAAAGAAGGCTTATGCTGCCTTGAAATTGCAATTGCCTGCTCTTGAACACACTCCTGGTACACCGATATGTCAAGATATGATAGTTATCATGTCACAATAGTTTTAATATGTGATCAATAGAGAATGGCCTCTTGTCTGAAGTCCTCAGATGAATTATAGTTCTTGGGATGCATCAACTTGAATTACATGGAACTGATTGAAGGAAGACAAGTTATGCAATCTACATTAAAAATACCACAATCGGGTGCCTGAAGGTGAACAATGTAATGCATGATTACTTGCATTCACATTCCTTGGATGTGACACACCATGTTTTAGCCCAAAAGTTTTCATGTTCTGCAGTATTATAAGAGCAACGAAGAAGACAAGGTATTGGTCAGCCACTTGTTAGATAGACTGGCGATCACAGACTTTGAGCTGTCTGGAACTGAATTCACCCATTCAGGCTGTGACCTTACCCAAATCTAGAACCTTTCAGACTTTTCAGGTTATTTGGCTAATAAATCAGGCAAATACTTTGCCAATTACTTTCTTTCTTGAGAAATGGCTGGGATTTTTGAGAAGGACAAAGAATGTCATTGAGATTCTCTCAGTTTCCCAACCTTCTTAGGAAAAGGTTGTTCTGCACGTCAGGAGGCTGAAGTTATTCTTTTGGGGCCTCTTCTCCTGCCGTATTTTCCCCTTTGGTGCCACTGAGAATATAAGGTGGTCAATTGTGAGAGTGAGCTACAAAGATAATTTTGTTAATGCCTACCAACATATCCCTTTCCCTTGCCTCAGAGAGAAGCCTTTTGTTTTGCAGAGGGAAAAAAACAGGACAGTATTTCCAAAGCCTTTAATTAAATAAACTCTCTCGGCATTCCCTTGATTAATTTTCCCTCTATTCGGGCCCTGCTCTGGAGTGAGAGTAATTCCCAAATAGGCTTTCCTGGGAGTCACTATGCACATTGGCAGCCCAGATGAGCAAAAAGTGGAACAGGCTCAAAACAGCAGCAGCTCAGCGGTTCAGCCTCTTCCATTTGGCAAAATGGGTAGCCCAGAAGTAGTGATTATGCAGAGAATATTTTTATTTTCCTCTTGTGGCTATGCTGAGCCTCAATCCTATAATGATTGCCAAAGCCTTCAAAAGGAGCAGTCTTGGAAAATGTGTGAGGGATGTGACAAAAAAAGCAATCAGAAGAATTGCAAGAGGCCCTGTCTTGGAAAATCTTCAAGATTTGCTGAGTTTTTCTTTTTATCATACTTCACTTCAAGGAAGGAGAAGGATGAGAAAAGTTGTGCCAACCAGTGGCTCAACTATTGAATATACACATTTTTAAATCCTCCTTCCAATCTTTTCCACTACTTTTCCAAAGCAGAGTTACTTACTAGCTTTATTAGCCTTTCATTACTAAGACTTGCAGTTAATCAACCTGAATTTGGGCTCTGAGAAAGACCTGCAATAAGGGTCTTTCGATAATAGGTTGAGAACTGAAGAATGCCTATGTGGGTGCTGCAAATCAAGTAATACAACAATTCAAAGGTTGTCATGTTTATACCAGCTGCACAAACAGGTGGAAAACATACAGATAACTATAATTAGAATACCTCAGAGCTATTAGGATGATGGATTCTGGAAGGAGATTGTCAGCAACACTGGAGGGCAGGGCACAGTTTTCTAGCCTTACTCACAACTGCCCTTCACATCTGACTTGCCCTTAATGGTACTATAATATACTGTTTAAAGGTCTGACATGGCACCATTGTTTCTTATACCAAGAAAATGCAGAAAGGTGCCATAGAGTTCAATATACCAATCTGTGCTTAGTGGACTGCCTCATTTTCTGATAATTTTCCCAACTGCAGCTAATTTAGTATAGCAATTAGGAAGCCAATTTTCAAATCATAAAATCCCTGATTCAGATCTCAATCCCATTGAGAATTCGCTTGATAATCTGAGGAACAAGGTGGCCAAAGAAAATGAAAAGAGGATACAGAATTTCACATGCTGATTTACATGTATAATGCAGCTTTATAAATGTATTATAACTTAAATTAAAAATGCAGTATATTTCCTCATAGTTAAGAAACTGGTAACAAGATGACCTGCATGCTGATCTACTCAGTCTGTTGTAGACTCACAGAAAGCAACTTGGATTTACCTCAACAAAGAGCATCATGCTGCAAACATGATGTGATTCTCTTTGCTGAGGCAAAGCAATCGTTTGATTTACTTCAACAAAGTGCTCCATGTCACATTGCCTGCAATGACTGACATATGCAATACTGGAAGAAACTTTTGCAAAAGCGGATCCCTCCATATGGCAGGTGAAGTGAGGCAAGTTCTCTGTTTTACTTCACTCTTGAATCAGGGTGTTGTGTTATTTCACGAAGCTATTTTGGAGATGGGTTGAGGCAGTGGCTTTGAAGCATGCCATGAAAGACCCACATAGTCTTGGGCAGTGGTGGGATTCAGCTAGTTTGCACCTATTCAGGGAATGGGATGTTAACTTTCTAAGCAGTTTGGAGACCCGGTTGTTGGAAAAAATCTTCTTTTGGTTTTTCCCACTTTACAGGGCTAATCCTGTAAGGAAGGCAGGAAGGAAACATTCTGGTGTTGTTTCTAGCCT
>JAPKID020004151.1:1213-11864 GCA_026931265.2 Tropidonophis doriae
GAATATAAAATTACATTTTCCGTTGCCCCTTCTTTTTAAAATAATGTTAATGTTGCATAAAAAAATCTCTAATAAAAACGGTACTTGTATTCTAATAAGATAAAGGTTCCCTTCACACATATGTGTTAGTCGTTCCCGACTCTAAGGGGGGGTGTGCTCATCTCCATTTCAAAGCCAAAGAGTCAGTGCTGTCTGAAGATGTCTTCGTGGTCATGTGGCCAGCATAACTAAATGCCGAAGGCGCACGGAATGCTGTTACCTTCCCACCAAAGGTGGTTCCCGTTTTTCTATTTGCATTTATACATGCTTTCAAACTTCTAGGTCGGCAGAAGCTGCAACAAGTAACGGGAGCTCACTGTTATATGGTGCTAGGGATTTGAACTGCCAAACTGCTGATCTTTTGATTGACAAGCTCAGCATCTTAGCCATTGAGCCACCATGTCCCTCCATTCTAATACTTTTGCCTAAATTTTTAAAAAATATTTTCATTTCTTTTAACAAACGTCCATATTGTGTTTGGTCTGTTAGATTTTCTTTCATACCAAACTCACAGGATTTTGGTAATTTCTATACTTTAGAAATTTTAGTATCAAAGTTCTTTGAAGTCCAAATCTTATCTATTTTTGAAAAGTTTGTGTTTTTTTTAGTAAAGTAAGCATAGTCTCTTGAATTTCTACTTTTTTCTCTTTATATATTAACCATCCCTAAATAACCATCAACTCAAAGATGGATCGATTTCTTATAAATTCACACAGTAGTAAGTTGGATAAACAAGTTCCCCATTTTCTTTTCCTTAGATTCCTGACCCATGGGCTATTATTCTATCATGTAAATAACAGCAATTACATTTACAGTTATATACCACCTCCATAGCACCTTATAGTTCTCTCTCACCTTATATGCCCAAAAACCTTTGGTCTCCCTCCTCTAACACCTGGTTCATCCTATGAGAGTATTGGAGCCAGAAAGGAGGCATATGGTCAGTAAGAAATCAACACTTATGTGTGGGCTTTTAGATGGACCCTATTCTTTCCCCCCTTTGCTTGGGAATGGCTCCACACAGCCATTTATATGTCATTTTTTTTCATGGGAGTGGGGGGAGAGATATTTTTTACCAAGTCAGCTGGGCAATTTAGAATATTTTAAATGACCTCTCTCCTCCATGATTTTTGATGGTTAAAATTGATGTCATGGGCTACATCTATTCTTGCTACATGTTCTCAAGCTAATTCTGTGATTAGCACATAATGCAGCTTCCTTGGACTTTATAACTAACTTGCTGATGGGATTATGGTGGCACTTAATCTATTATAGTTTATTTCAAGCCTTGCTGGGGTCTTTACTCTGGTCCTAGGAAGTCTCATATATTCTGTCAACATGTTTTCTGCATTTATACTTTGCTTAATCACTTGATTTTTGACAGAAAAACAATTCATGGCATACTCCTTGAAAATTTTCAGTGGATGGAAGACTTCAGCTGTTTTCTGCCCATCAAGGAAACAGAGTAGGAAACAGTGCAAGACTGAAGCAAGAGGCGCAGGTTCATAATAGAAAAAATAAATCTGCCATCTTTAGGAAAAGCCAATGTGCTTGATGAGATTCCCCAGAGGAACTAGCTATAGGAGATCTGAGGACTCTGAACTTATTGCTCCATTGTATGCACTTATGTTGAGGCTGAATGAACTCACCATATGGATTCATAAATTATGGTTTACAGAGACGAGTGATTAGATTCATATAACATGGCTAAACTAAAATTAAGCAATCACCTGAAGGCTTAACCTTATATTTGAAACTAGCAATAGCTGACAAGCAGAGGAATAAGTTAATAATTCTTAATAATTATTATCTTAATAAGATATCAGTATTCTTATTCCAATTATTATTTATTTGATCATATTTTATATTTTTATTCCACTTTAATTGGTAATTATTGTGATTCATGTGAATTTGAAGTACATGGGTCAGTCTATCAGCCATTTATATTAAAACAACTATATTAGGAACATAAGAGGAAGAAAAAAAATAGTTCTTTAAAGTTCAAATAAAACAGTAAGCCACAAACTAAACTTGAATTTATACCTATGTGAGTGTTTTTAAGAATTATGTTATATAAATCAACTCTGTTGCTGTAAATTAACATGAGTTAATTATTAGATAAGGAAGCATGCTTAGGCAGTAAGTATCAGTGGGAAACTTAATTTATGCAGCTATCTTACAGCTTATTTAAATACCTGATGTAAGTTACCTTGATCTAAATTGCCGCTTGGAGTTTGCAGCCCTTGTTGAATTTCCCTCCCTCTGCCACAAAAAATGTTTTCTTTTCTAGCATAATCATTAACTAGGAAATGGGTTTGTAAGCTGGTAATTTTCACAGGTGCAGATATGCTTGCACATTTGGAAAATTTCACAAGCATGAGCAGCTCTTCTCCACTTTATTTTGTTGCACATTTGTATAATTGAAACAATTTATAATAAATTGTTATCTGTCTCTCTTGGTGTCAGAATGTTTCATGGATAAGTATAATGAAGTTTAATATTGGAAACGTATTTGCAGGACTATTTAACAAGAATTATATTTGATTCTGAATTGCTTATCATAAAATTCCAAATCTGCATTTAGTTTAAAACTTTATTGGATCCTCTTAAATTATTTTTTTATAAATATTGGTTATGTTCATCAAAAGCTAACAAGTCAATCAAAAACATACTTAGGAAGGTAGCTTAGAATACATCATCATCATCATCATCATAAGTTGACAAAATGTCCATTTGTCAGTTGCAAAAGGCCACATTGCTTGGATCTGTATAGATACAGATTTCTGGAAATTTGGCTATAGGTTCTTGAGAAGAATGTGGCTATAGGTTCTTGGGAAGAATGTGGTCCTAAAGGCCCACAGCAGCTAAAGAACTGGCTGCTGAGATTTCACATTGTTGTGAACAGAGAATAATAATGTGATCTCTAATATCTTAGATATTATAAAGTTCTATCCCACTTAAGTTGTTCCTAGGTTTTTGTATTTCTCAAATCAAGCAATTGATCAACTACTGGAGATATACTCCAGAGCAGCCTTATTTTTTTACTTTTTGTGTATAAAATTTATTTTCTTGTTTAGGTGTAAACTTTCTAAGCTATTTGTAAAATCAGCTACTTCTTGGCCAGACTGTAGTTCACAACTTACAACCATAGTTAGACCTTAATCTTGGTCATTGAGTGAATCTATAGGTAAACCAGACATCATAGATTTACCCAACGACTGCAATCCTAGCACACCCAGTTGAGTTCATTAAATGATCTTGTGGGTTGTAAGCAGAGTCACCAAAATCCTAGCAGAATTTTCAGCGACTGGTTTACAGGCACTCCCACCTTTTATATGACCTTTGCTATCCTGCTTGGATTTCAGCAGGGATAATTTTCATCCAGTCTCTGAAGACGAAAGAATCCTCTGGACACTCTACAGTACTTGCAGTCTTCCCTGTCGGCTTCCCTATTGTCTTTCTGGGAAAACTGACAAGTAAAATTGCAAATGGTGCTGACATGATCGCAGGGAAGATTGCAAATCATAATTGTATGATCACAAAGCATTTGGCAACCAGGGCTAAATGTGACTAGTTGTTAACTGCCCAGATCACAATCCTTGACTGGGGTGGGTGCAAAGGATGTAACTTTGGGAACAGTTGTAAGTTCCTGCAACATCTGTCATGACTTTGAATGATTACTAAACAAATGGTTGTAACTTGAGGACCACGTGTAGTCTGATTTTAGTTCTGATTTTGAATTGTTAAGGTCAGTCATTTTTGTAGGAAAATATTTCATGAAATGCAAAAATTAGGCTGAAGGGAATTAAATTTATTAATGGAAGCTCACTAAAGTCACTTTAAACTGAAAGATGAAAGGGCAATTAGACAGCAATGAATTCAAGTAAGTTTAACAATACTGCAGTATGCTGTAGAGGAGGTATTAGAAGCAAATGATGGAAGAAAGGAGAGATCAAGAAAGATACAAGGACAGATTAAGGCAAGGACCACAATGTAGTTTTGATTAATTATAAGAAAGGATAGAGGAGAGAAATAGCTGATATAAAGGGAAGAGGAAAAAATGAGACTAGGCAGTGTGATATTAACATGATATAAAATATAAAGACAGGCACAGAAGAATGTAGGAAAAAACAAGCACAAGCGTATTTGCCTAACATCTATAATGGCAAAGAAACATTGTGACTCACAAGCGTAACAATACAGTTTACTGTTAGCAGTGAATGGACTGATTATGTAAAAATATTGCATCTTATTCATGTGAACTCTCTTTTATTTGCAGTTAGCATTTACCTTTCGCTAGAAGTGGGAATGAAGGAACAGACAATGGGAACACACTCAAGATAACACTCCTGGACAAGGTGTCCTATGGCTATTTCGAGTTGATTTATATCTGCATATTTGATGGTTTTTACATACAAAGGATTTATTTTTCTTTTGGATATACTCAAAATACAAAATTGTTTCTTGTTGGAAACTTTTTACTTTTGAAAACTATACACCATGGGAGACATGGCCAACAACTCAGTGGCATATGGTGGTGTAAAATACACTATTAAAGATTCTAATCATGGAGATTTTGGTATTACACTTGAAGAGCTCCGTACACTTATGGAACTACGAGCTACTGATGCTTTGCATAAAATACAAGAATGCTATGGAGATGTATATGGAATCTGTACAAGATTGAAAACTTCTCCAAATGAAGGTAAGGGTGATTGTACATGAATTTTAAGTAAGAGAATTCTGCCTTGTATAGCTCCTGTAGGCCTTGTTAATTGATAGTGTTTTTATTTGTCACTTGAAGAGCCACCTGGC
This sequence comes from Tropidonophis doriae, assembly GCA_026931265.2. Lineage (NCBI taxonomy): Eukaryota > Metazoa > Chordata > Lepidosauria > Squamata > Natricidae > Tropidonophis > Tropidonophis doriae. Next base: position 6,068 of record JAPKID020004151.1, read on the forward strand.
TTTAGTTGTCTCTTAAATAGAATTGTTTGGTACTAAATTAAAATAATTAAAAGTAGAATTTAACAAAATAAATATTGAATTGAAACTGCAAATATTTCTTGTTAGGTATAAGTCCAGAAAATATAAATCAAAACCACTAGTTTTCTAAGATGCATGCTGATACCGGCCAGGACATATTTAGTATAACAGTGGAAAAGAGAAACTGGCAGTGATGCAAGACCAAAATTGGAGAATATGCAGCAGTGGCAAAATTGACAATATATGCCCATAATAGATATATTGCTAAATTTTAGCAAGAATGGCTCCCTTATACATAGCACAGAACAAGAGAAATTAAGACATTTGGAATATAGTTTCTAGATAAGATTATGAGACCATGAAAAACAATAGATAAAACAAGTTAAGCAGTTATTAGCAAGAAACTCAGTGTTCAGTAACAAAGTACAAATATGTAGGTTAACACTTTTGAAATGGAAAGGGAGGGGAAAGAGCATTACTCTTTTGTCCTTCATTTTGTGTAATATTTCATATGATGCTGGAAATTCGAATGATTCCCCCTCCCCCCATTGTTTTTATTGAACTATAATTAACAAACAGTATTAGGTACCGACATTAACATAAATCCAAGAATCATATATAAGGAAAAAGAATGTAGAAAATAGAAAAAAAGTACCTCCTTTATTTTGACTTCATTTTCTAATGTGATATTTTTCTAATATGGCAATTGAAGAGATTTTGTTAATCCACATCTAGTGTTTTTCAGTGTTGTGTAATTATTTTGGCTACTAAAATTAAATAGAAAATTTGTTATTTATTTTTAAACTTGAAGTTTGATCCTGTAAATAAATGTACTAAACACAGCTCTGGGAAGCATTTAATTCTTTGTTGATGTTATTTATCTCCCCAAATATTATGCCAAAAGGATATAGCTTTATCACATGATCACCACAAATGAAAAATGTATCCTTTTTTTTTCAACCCCTATAACATTTGAAAGGTTTATTTATTTATTTATTTATTTGTGTGCATTCAAATTGGATGGGAAAAAGCATTAGTAAATTTTTAAAAATCTACAGTAGTTTTTTTCCCCCCTTACTTGTTCTTTATGTCTTTAACTTTTAAAAAGTTGGTTAATATAATATAATCCTATATTAGGATTAAAACAAATAGTTTTGATTTAAAGTTTGTTTCCCAGTGTTATAAGCTTCCAAAAAATAATTTAAGAAGCAACATACTGAACACACATTTATCAGGCCAATAAATATATGGTATTTTTTCCCCAAAAATAGTTTCTTGAGCTTTTGAAGTAAGGATATTTTATGTATAACTTTTTTCAGGGACTTCAGTTAGGAAAAAAGTGAAGCATTCTATGCAAATTATTCATGCATTTTTTCCAAAATGTTTTCTCCTAAAATTATGCATTTTCATATGTAAGGCCCATTGAAGTATGTGTCTTTCTGATTTGGTTACTTACTAGTAAACTCACAGGCTGCTTAAACTTGTTGCAGGTAAATTATGACCACAATTGGGATGTGAATTTCCATTGCTAAGTTATGCATTTGTTGAGTCCTCACATGACCACAACTGTGCCTAATTTTATGAGCTTTTTGGCAGTCATTTAATGAATCATCGTCATTAAGTGAATCACCATCGTCACTAAGTGAATCCAGCTTTCCCTATTAACTTTTTCTTGTTTGAAGCTGTCCAGGAAGGTTACAAATTGTGATCACGTGAACCTGGGACACTGCAATTACTGTAAATTCATGCCAGTGGCCAAGTACCTAAATTATGATTATGTGATTGTGGCACACTGACAGTCATAATTATGAGGACTTGTCAAAACTCACTGTTTTCAGCATCATCATAACTTTGAACAATTGCTACATAAATGGTTCAGGAATACCTGTATTGTGATGTATTGAGTATATTCCTCTGTTTTTTGGGGATGGGGGAGCAGAGTAAATAGAATGCTACTTACCCTGTGTGCACAATTGTTAGACAATTGTTGTTGAGTATTTTGACCATATCATCATTTTATGCATATTTTTCACCTCTAAGCTATATAAACTTGAGTGCTTAATGGATATACGCTTATAAGGTGATGTATATTTGTGTAATGAGGGAGGGTGTGACCTAAGAAGAGCAACACCCTATATCCGTGATGGCGAACCTATGGCACGTGTATCACAGGTGGCAAGCAGAGCCATATCTGAGGGGACGCGAGTCATTGCCTTATGTCAGCTCCAGCATGCATGTGCGCATTGGCCAACTGATTTTCAGTCTTCCAGAGGGTGGGGTGAGCCATTTTCACCCTCCCCAGGCTTCAGAAAAGCCTCTGGAGCCTGTGGATGGTGGAAAATGGGCTCAATGGGCTTACCGGAATTTTCAAATGAAATTCTGGTAGGCCTGTTGGGCCCGCTTTTTGCCATCTACAAGCTTCAGGAAGCTTTCCTGAAGCCTAGGGAGGGTAAAAAATGGCCCAACGGGCCAACCAGAAGTTCATTTCCAAACGTCCGGTAGGCACATTGGGACTGTCTTTTGCCATTCACAGTCTTTCCTAAAGCCTGGGGAGGTGAAAAACGTCCCAATGAGCCTACCGAAGGGCCAGAGATTTCAGTGAGGCCTGCGCACGTGCATGGAGGGGGAAGCGCAGGAGGTTATGTGCACAAGCATAGGGGAGAGGGCATTGCATTATGTGTGTGGACATGCACATGCTCTCTTAGCATCTGAGCAGAAAAATGTTCGCCATTACTGCCCTACAGGTACCACTCAAAAAAATTAGAATATCGTACAAAAGTTCATTTATTTCAGTAATGCAACTTAAAAGGTGAAACTAATATATGGGATAGACTCATTACATGCAAAGCAAGATAGTTCAAGTCCTGATTTGTCATAATTGTGATGATTAAGGTTTACAGCTCATGAAAACCCCAAATCCACAATCTCAGAAAATTAGAATATTACATGTAATCAATAAAACAAGGATTATACATAGAACAATATCAGACATCTGAAAAGTATAAGCATGCATATGTACTCAATACTTGCTTTGGGCCCCTTTTGCAGCAATTACTGCCTCAATGCAGCGTGGCATGGAAGCTATCAGTCTGTGGCACTGCTGAGGTGTTAAGGATGCTTCAATAGCAGCCTTTAGCTTTTCTGCATTGTTTGGTCTCATGTCTCTCATTTTTTTCTTGGCAATGCCCCACAGATTCTCTATGACTGTGATGGTGAACCTATGGCACACATGCCACAGGTGGCACGTGGAGCCATATCTGCTAGCACCTGAGCCTTCAAATCCAGCGCAGATGTGTGTGCCAGCCATTTTTCGCCCTCCCCAGTCTTCAGGAAAGCCTCCGGAGCCAGGGGAGGGCAAAAACACCTACCAGAAGTTCATGTCTGGAGGCTTTCCTGGAGCCTGAGGATGGTGAAAATGGCCTCCCCCAGTCCCCTGGAGGAAATACCAAGCTCAGCTTGGAAGCGAGCAGTATGGCACACATGAGGGTGAGAGGTTGTGCATACATGTGCATGTGTGTGGGGGGTTGCATTATGAGTGCTGGCATGCATATACGCTATTACGCATGCACCCTCGCATTTTTGGCACCCAACAACAAAAAGGTTCACCGTCACTGCTCTATGGGGTTCGGGTCAGGCGAGTTTGCTGGCCAATCAAGCACAGTAATCCCACCGTCATTGAACCAGGTTTTGGTGCTTTTGACAATGTGGGCAGGTGCCAAATCCTGCTGGAAAATGAAGTCACCATTCCCATAAAGCTCATCTGTGGAAGGAAGCATGAAGTGTTCCCAAATCTCCTGAGACAGCTGCGTTGACCCTGGACTTAATGAAGCACAGTGGACCAACACCAGCAGATGACATGCTCCCCAAATCAACACAGACTGTGGAAACTTCACACTGGGCTTCAAGCATCTTGCAGTGTGTGCCTCCCCATTCTTCCTCCATACTCTGGGTCCTTGGTTTCCAAATGAGATGCAAAAGTTGCTCTCATCAGAAAGGAGGACTTTGCACCACTGAGCAACAGACCAGGTCTGCTTTTCTTTAGCCCAGGTAAGACGCTTCTGACATTGTTTGTTGTTCAGAAGTGGCTTGACAAGATGAATACGACATTTGAAGCCCATGTCCAGGATCCATCTGTGTGTGGTGGCTTTTGATGCACTGACTCCAGGCTCAGTGCACTCTTTTCAAATGTCCCCAACACTTTTGAATGGCCTTTTCCTGACAATCCTCTCCAGGCTGCGGTTATCCCTGCTGCTTGTGCACTTTTTTCTTCCACACCTTTCCCTTCCACATAACTTTCTATTAATGGGCTTTAATACAGCACTTTGGGAACATCCAACTTCTTTTGCAATTACCATTTGAGGCTTTCCCTCCTTATGGAGGGTGTCAGTGATGGTTTTCTGCACAACTGTCAGGTCAGCAGTCTTTCCCATGATTGTGATTCCTATTGAACCAGACTGAGAGACCATTTAAAGGTTCAGGAATCCTTTGCAGGTGTTATGGCTTAATTAGCTGATTAGAATGGGACACATTGAGCCTAGAATATTTCACCTTTTCACAACATTCTAATTTTCTGAGATTGTGGATTTGGGGTTTTCATGAGCTGTAAGCCATAATCATCACAATTATGACAAATCAGGGCTTGAACTATCTTGCTTTGCATGTGATGAGTCTATCTCATATATTAGTTTCACCTTTTAAGTTGTATTACTGAAATAAATGAACTTTTGCACGATATACTAATTTTTCAAGTTTCACCTGTATGTCAAGGTGTGCATAATTATTAGGCAGCTTCTTTTCCTCAGGTAAAATGGGCCAAAAAGAGAGAGATTTAACTGACTGAAAAGTCAAAAATTGTAAAAAAATCTTTCAGAGGGATTGCTACTCTTCAAATTGCTAAGATGTTGGGGCGTGATCACAGAACCATCAAATATTTTGTTGGAAATAGTCAACAGGGTCACAAGAAATGTGTTGAGAAAAAAAGGCGCACGTTTATTGACAAAGATTTGAAAAGAATCAAATGTGAAGCTACCAGGAACCCATTATCCCCCAGTAGTCATATTCTGGAACTGCAATCTACATGGAATGTCCAGAAGGTGTTCAGTGCTTAGAGACAAGGAAGGCTGAAACCTGACCACTACTAAAGAAAACACATAATTTGAAACTGTAAGACTGGGCCAAGAAATAAGTGAAGACAGATTTTTCAAAGGTTTTATGGACTAAGGAGAGGAGAGTGACTCTTAATGGACCAGATGGATGGGCCTGTGGCTGGATCAGTAACGAGAACAGAATTCCACTTCAACTCAGACACCAGCAAGGTGGAGGTGGGGTACTGATATTGGCTGGTATTATTAAAGATGAGCTAGTTGGACCTTTTCGGGTTGAAGATGGACTCAAAATCAACTCCCAAACCTACTGTTAATTTTTAGAAGGCACTTTTTAAAAGCGGCGGTACAGGAAAAAGTCTGCATCTTTCAAGAAGACCGTGATTTTTACGCAGACAATGCTCCATTGTATGTATCAAAGTACTCCACTGTGTGGCTTAAAGTAAAGCCCTTAAAGGTGAAAGAAAAATGGCATGGCCCTCTTCCTCACCTGACCTAAACCCTATTAAGAACTTGTGGGCCTTTTTTAAATGGGAGATTTACAGTGAAGGAAAACATCACACCTCTCTCAACAGTGTCTGGGAGGCTTTGGTTGCTGACGAAAAAGGGCGTTGTACTTACCTGATACGCCTCTTCTAATAAGGGGAAGATAGCATCCATGAATGGGTTAACACAGT
>JAPKID020004152.1:1770-11863 GCA_026931265.2 Tropidonophis doriae
ATGTAACCTTGGAACTAACTTTCAACAGCTGACTGGCAGTGGTCATGTTGCTGGCTATTCCAGCCAGTCTCACCTCACCTTGGCAATGCCTTGCGTCTGACCAGGTCCATAAACAGTGTTAGTTTTTTCCCACAAAAATGGGAACTGCTGGATGGGCAGGATGGGCAAAGGAAGAGGCAGCACTCATGTTCTTTACTCAAGACTTCACTTGAGTCTACTAAACAGCTTAAAGTCAACATATTTTAAAAGTAGTCTCTCACCATAAGTAACCAAACCGCCTACATTTCATGTGATGTTATTCTGTAGCCATTTGTGAACCCTGCTTGCTCCTTTGGTTGTGCATCATTTAATATTCTCAACATTCTGAGGCAATTGTGAATCAAAAGCCGACAATAGTGGTGCAAAGCTGGATCATAATTTGTTATGTAAAGAGATCTAAACCAATATCCAGAAGAGTGTATGGAAAGCAAGTACTGTTCTCCCAGGAAGCATTGGTGAAACATGAGTAAATCTTACCAATTACATATTCTACATATTCAAAATAATAAAGTGAGGATCCAGAAGTGTGGCCATTTTCTCCTTCAGTCAGCTTCTCTACTGTGAAACAAAATTAGTTGCTTTGAGAAGTCAAATGGTTCCTGTGGAGATGCTAAATGAATTTTCATTCAAAAATGAAAATTGCCAACATGTTCCTTTTTTGAGGAAGCATGGGGTCTTCCCATTATGCTGAGTTTCATAGAGGCAGATAGCTCATCTTAATAAGAATGCTTCCACTTTATGTATGAAGGCAACTCCAAGGATTTTCCATCATTGTCCCAGAGTGCACCCAAATAAACAACCTGTACCTCCCATAGCAAACCATTTCTCAAGAACATTTAGAGACAAATATGAGTATTATAAAAAGGCTTAACAATCACCTATATAGGTGCCAAACCTCAAATACACCTGGTTACCTGAACTATCTAAAAGGGAAAAATTTGCATATTTTATAAAGTCCACCTGCCGGTTCATCCCTTAGTTCAACACAGGACATGAAAGAGAACAAGAGCCCTTGGGAGAAGTTGCCACCTTATTCCCCTGATAAAACACCATACATGAAATGTAAGCAACAATATCATATCAATAGACTAGATGGAGGCCAAATCTTGTGGTACTAACAAAGGATGGTTTTTGGAGCAGGACTGAGTTATAAGTACAAGGACTGGATATGTAACAACTCGCCTACAATTACTTATTGTTCCCCTACAGCAGGGCTATCAAACTTCCAGCCCTTGGGCTGGATTCATCATTTGCTGGTCACGCCCCCACCCAGTTTAGTGAAGGGGAAAAAAGTCCTGATACATCAGGTAAGTTTGCCACCCCAACCCTATAGGTTGATAATCTGTTGCCAGGTATTTTAATTTGGCTGTTTCAAACCATACCATTGTCTGTGTTAAGCCAATTATAGAACAAAATGAATAGCAGACACACCTGAGCTGCTTTTATGGTCTTTCTAGGCAGCATCCATTCAGTCTGAGCATGCCAAAGCATTTCAAAGTTCCACAAATGTTATGAAATATCCGAAGTGCATACCTAGACATGCATAAGTTACAAAGCATCTTATAACACAAGTGAAAATTAACTTAAAATATATAAACAAAATTGCAAAAAGAGATTTACATTAAATGGTATGTCAGTTTATTTTCATTAAGAGCCAAAAATGTAACATACACTCAAGTATTCAGGAAGTAAAATTGTTACTGTCCAGTATTTATCTTTTTAATCTAATGGCATCTAGTGTAAATTCCAAAATATCTTCCAATGGATTTGAAAGTAGTAATTTCTGGACAGGTTCCCAGAACTGAAATGAGAAAAAGGAAAAGGAATCAAGCCAATGTATTTCCCATTTAGAGACACAAAATGTAAAAATTGAATGGGTCAGATCTTGGATAGTCCATCACTTATTCAGAGAGAGAGTTCAAAATTGGGATATCATCATTTCACCATTCTCAAAAAAATAAGCATGTTAATGTAGGATATACATACCTTGAAAGCCAAATGTCAGTTCATCAACAACCTAGGAAATCACAGATTGTTTACTTAACTATTGCATAAAATTGACTTTTTACCTGTATTATTTCTTCCATGTGTGGTTGAACTGTGGCCACAAGCAATTTTATAATAGCTCTACAAAACTTCATTATTTTGTGGAAAAACAAGGAGATATCCTGTTTGAAAAGCTAAACAAAACCATCGGGCTTTAGTAGCCCCTATTGTTAATTAGAAATATGGGAAGATGTTTATTTTTCTCCAAATATCACGTATTTTAAGTTCCTGTGAAACCGAAGCTGATTCAATAAATAGGCCAGTTTTCAGCTCAAAGCATGTAGATCCCAATTCAAACTTTCAGAATACTTGGTAATTCCATTTTGCTCTTGCGATAGGCCATTCTGCAAATGTTCATTTAACATCAAAACTATTTTGCATGTTGCCACAACTCCATTCTCTTAAAAGTTATCACTTATGGCAGAAGAGATGAAATGGAATTCAGCTACCTTGAGTCACATAAGCAGATACATGAGACAGGAACAAACTATGGCATTTGCTGTAATTCTTAAAAATTCTCTGCCTCATAAGCATTTTTTTTGCCAGACAGCTCAGTTTCTAATAATTTAAAATACAACATTTATGCATCCTATAGCGCCAGGATCACAGTGACTTTTTAAAAGACTTTCAAACTGAAATATACAGGTTTATTTCAAGAACCAGTCAATGTTTGCTGATTTTATATATTATAACACTACATTATTATGTAGTTTACATCATTTGTACTGTCTCAGTAAAATTGTATCTTCACTACTTTTCAGAGAGATTCCCATTGTTTTTTCAATTTCATCATTAACAGTACAAAGGAAACACATTTATTTTAACACAAAACAAGGTCAAAGATTACAAGATGCTTCATTTGGAAATCTAATGCCCCCTAAGAATCCTTTAAAACATGAGCTTACCATTATAATGTGAAGTCAAAACTATTCTATCCATCAGGTGCCACTGTTTTTAAACTAATCTGAAATTTAAAAATATTGTAAGCCATCAGTTTATGAAGTAATGCAAAACAGATACTATTTCATTTGATCTCAGGTGTTTAAGTTATGGTACCATGACATATCACTAAATATCAGCAACATAAAGCCTCAGTGTTTTCAATTCTCAGAAAAGTTTCTGTCCACTACTCTTAAAACATCATTGGCTTTTCCAGCAAAATTAAACTAATTTTGGTTGGTATGTTTTCTTTCAGAAGTCAGGGAACAAAGCAGGCAGCAAAAGTACTTATTACTGCCACTGCCCCCCCCCCTTTTGAGATATTTGGGAGGAGCAGATTCTACAAAAATGAAAGCATCACATCTACTTTTAGTCAATTTTCATTCCACCTTTAATACTTTCATCATGAAATCTGACACAGTGAAATTCACAGGGAAGATTATTAAAGATATAATAGGAGCATTCAGGCTGCAAGTCATTCACCCATAATTTTACCAACTTTTCAAGACTAAATAATTAGATTATAAAAATAATATACTGACCTTGTTCAAGAGATTCCATAAAACAGTTAAGCATCTAACAGTTTTTGAGAAATGAAAAAAAAGCATTTATTATAAAACTGCAGAAAAAGACTCGGAAATATTTTCAGTTAATACTTTTCTAATTTTTGCTCCAACATTGGGTAAGGAAACCTACTTCCTGGTGAAAAATAACCAAACTTAAAATATGCTGACTAGAATTGTACATTGTTATAGCTGTAGAATTAACACAAAATAATCCATTTGCAATCTTATGTTCATGAGGAAGGTACTTTTAAAAATACATTAGTAAGTTAGAGCAGGGGTCTTCAACCTTTGCAACTTTAAGTCTGAAGGACTTCAGCTCTTAGACTTCTCCAGCCAGCTTTGCTGGCTGAAGAACTCTGGGAGCTGAAGTCCTTCAGACTTAAAGTTGCAAAGGTTGGAGACCCCTGAGTTAGAGTGAGAACTTGGGAAAGCTATCAATTTCTCTGAATGCCTAATCATAGGACTGAAAAATGTAACCTCAGTGAAAAGTGGAACGGTTTGATGCTAATATCATGAGCATTCATCTGGCAGAATCTAATCTCATCACTGGTTACAAATTGATAAAAAGCTTTGAACAAAACTTTAATACAGAATAAATGAAAATCTCAATCTCTTACCTCAATCTACTAATTCCATCCTCAAAACCTAATTAATGTAAAAAAAATCCACTTATATATGCAAACACAAAACTTTTAAAAGTTTAATATTACAAAACAAAGTAATATTGCAGTTTTTTTCACTCTCATCCCAATTTCAGTTCAGGTATTTCATAAGCTTTGCTAGTTTTATTCTAAGGTTTAATAGATCAATCTTGAAGATAGAAGTAGCCCCACGTAAATTCCACGGACAGCAGTTTCTAGGTCTTCAATAAAACTTTCTGACTGGACTACATAGCCAAAGTCAGAAAAGTTAAACAGTAACCAAAAAGAGTAAAGGATAGTACCATCTGTCCCACTCAGTAAAGGAAGACCCCCTGGACCATTCTTTTGACCAAGAGTATACTTTTCTGAAGCAAAAGTGGTTACAGAAGTAGCAAAGTGTAATTTAGTGCAAAAACAATACACTTTTAACTTTTTTTCCCTGGGATTTACCCCACCCCCCTTATGGGTCTTGGACCCAATTGAAAAGTTTCAGGTTGTTTGTGTAATGGATTTTCTGTGTACGTCTACTTCATTCTTTTAGGGCTGGATTGACACTCCTTGGCTCCCAGATCTCGTTGTCCTCCAGCATTCCATTGTCCTCCCGTCCCCATTGCAAAAACGTCAGGAAGCAGAATGCAAAGTGATGCTAGCAGAATAGTGACCATGACAGATATGCTGTTGGGAGGTTTTTAGAACTCTTATGTAGAAGAATCTTCTGAACTCATCTTTAGGGTATCTAATCGCATGCATTTCTGCATTTATTAATATAGCATTACTGAATATTATATTTTCTTTAAGAACATCCTGCTTGAAAAAAACTTTGCAATTTCTTGCAGTAAGTTCACATGGTTAAGTTATCAGTAGTAGCTTACCATTGTCAGCAGTTTTGATCTTAACAACTCTTCATGTTATTTCAAGTCCTAAAAGAAAGAAATGTTGATGATAGCTAAGAAAATGATTTTTTAATCATGGAAAATCCAGGTAGGTGCCTGAAGTCAGGTAGAGCTAATTACAGACCTCCATCTTTACAGTCAGTTTTATTAGCTTCTCATCATGCAGGCTGACAGCATTAAATATTTTAAAAGTATCAAGTATATTTAATTAACACATAAGATCAATCTGCCATATATATGCAAAAAATACTGTACAAATTTTTCCCAGGAGACTTGGGAAATTCCTTATGGATTTCTAGCAATTTGCAATGTTCAATTTGCCATAGAAAGACAGGAACAGAATGGAAAAATGCGTCAGTGTTACATTATTATTCTACTCATCACAATTTATGTTAGTATCCATCACTGTTATGTTTATTAATAAAAGATTATAAAAACATCAATTAAAATTAAAAACTATGGATGGTTAAGAATTTTATTAGAGCTAGTCCAAATGTCGTAGATAGGAACTATCAAAGGAACAAACTTTCATATAGCAAATGAAGCTCTTTGGAAGGCCTCTTTCTGACAGGTGTGAGAAGACATCCTCAATTGCTTTGGGGCAATGGAATGTTTGATTCCAACTCAATATTCTGTAAAAATGCTTTTTTGCCAGGCTTTTGATTCTTAAGATGATTTTTGTGTTTACTTTATATTGAAATTTAAGCTTACCATACACTACTGCTGACGTACATATTAGTCTCCGTGCTTTGTTGCCTACCTCTCTTAACCACTGCCCTTGAATCTGTGTATCTGACAGGCAGCCTGCATAAATTCACAAGATATCCCCAACATGCTTGCCTACCCTTCTTCAGTCTTCCCTAAGAGTCGTTGGAAGAAATGCTGGCAGCAACTGCCTGCTTCAATTTTATGCAGTACAGTAGAATGGCTTCCTTACAGGCATATAGGGAATTAATTGGAGGAATTTTTGACAGAAATTTGGAGAAAAATGGTTTCTCAGCCTTGAACTAAAATACCAAATATATCTAGAAGTCCTAAAAAATCCTTAGTAAATATCCTTAACATTTTAGAATATTGCTCAGTGAATCAACTTTCTGCATTTTAACTTGCCTTTTCTTGAGGTTCTTCAAAGACAACTCGAGCTCGATCCCATTAAGACCTATAAAGAGAATTATTTTCTTAGCCACTAGCCTTATTTTTTTTCACAAAACATTTTTTTTCAAATCTTGCTGTAATCTACTGTATCAGTGTATATTCAATTTATCCTCATATGTATCAGCGACCTGATTCAGCATCACATACAGTAGATTAATTTGTCCTTTTAGCTCCCAATCCAATTGTTCTAACATTAGCTGTTGCAGATAAGTTAAATGTGAATGGATGTAATTAAATGCTTGCATCAGCAAATTTGCTTTACATTTCTAAGCAAAATGTGTTATAATTGCAGAACAGCAAAAGAAATTAGCAAATACAACTTTTAAAAGGCAGAAGAATGCAATATCCATAAATCACAAAAAGTCACAGAAAATGAGCAGATCCCACACATGGATGATCATTCTTCAACTTAAAACAATAGCTCATTTTGTTTTTCTTTGCAAATTGAATGAATTCCAAACAAAAAATGTAATAATTGCAGAAAAACCAGCTGAAACAAGGGGCACAAGTGGCCCCCATCTTGATAGCATTTTAGAGGCACTTAAAGACATGGGTCTTTGATTAAAATGGGGTACAGCCTTCTTATAAAAATGTGCATTTTTTTTATTTCTGTCTGGTTCTATTTGTTCCTTATTTTTACTATTGTTTTGTTTTTCATTTATAAATCATTGGGAGTCTGGTAGTGTGCAAATGTATTAAACAACACTTAACTAATAACACTAGGATGCTTGCCAGTGTAACTATAGAAAAATGTAACTATGATCTTGTTGTAAACAACCACTATTAAATAAGAACTAATAAAGGACTTTGAAAATTTAAGAATACCCAAGAATCTTCCTAGTAACATTGAAACTATTCATAAACTACTGCCCAGTAATAGGGAAAAAACAACCCTTATAATAGATTATATATTTTTTTCTTTACAACTTACATGTTTGATCATCTAAAGCTGATCCATATTAGAGAACTCGAAGGCCAGCACATCAATGGGTAGCGTTCCCATATTTGCAAACACAGAATCTGTAAGAGATGTTCAGTTCAGTTGCTAGGACAAACAACATGAATGTAATATTGTGGGAGGAACCTATGGTTTCGTTTAAATTCAGATATAGTTAAGTGAATACAATGAAATGATAAAAATGTCCTGTTTATCAGTAGAAATCTAAAAATGTTAATCAGCTACCAAGTTATTGTTGAGGTCAGAGGGGTTTTTTTATGAACAGTTATTTGAAGTAGGTCCATCTGTAATAGTAGCAATCCATGATCAGACCAGATTTAAATAGAGGATGCATCAGATAGGAGCGAAAGACAAAGAGTTCATCACAGATTATCTGCTGAACTATGTTTTCATCACATGCATCTTTCCTTAGAAAAAACAACCTAATAGACTATTTATATCTTACAACTTACCAATCCTTTCTCCATGATCACAGAATCAGTTGTGAAACCCTGTAAAGAGAACAGCAAACGTTTTAATGTCTGTTTCAAATTACAAAAAGGATGAAGATTTTTTTAAAGGACATATTGTGCCTCAGTTTGAAACATTAAATAGAAGATGCATCAGATAGGAGCGAAAGACAAAGAGTTCATCACAGATTATCTGCTGAACTATGTTTTCATCACACACATCTTTCCTTGGACAAAATAACCTAATAGACTATTTATATCTTACAACTTACCAATCCTTGTTCCATGATCACAGAATCATTTGAGAAACCCTGTAAAGAGAACAGCAAATGTTTCAATGTCTGTTTCAAATTACAAAAGGGATTCTTTTTAAGGCCATAGATTGTGCCTCAGTTAGAAAAAAAGGTGGGTTAAGGGTTCTCATCACTATTTTCTCAAGAGTAGCAAATAAGCATCATCATTATGGCACAAAGGCACAACTAAAGGTAGTTTTAATTTACTTAGCTTTCTGTATGTACCACAAGAACAGAAACATACCTTTACAGAGAGCATTCGCTTGAGATTTTGTATCTACAAAGGAAATAGGCATTTATCAGACAAGAACTATTTTTAAGACAAAATAGACCTAATAAGTGTTAACAGTATTTTGATTGGGAATATTTAGAAATCCAGACTCCCTTTGGATCAGCCTTAACACTGATTATACTGCCAACAATGAGAACTCTACTTCCTTTTAGGAGGGAATAAGGACTGCTGTATAAAACTTTCTCTGCTTAGCCTACAACTTCCAAGCAAGAGCAGCAAGTTCCTCTCCCTTTCACTTAAATTGGAGGAAGAAGCAGGATGGATGCCTCAAATATTACTGCACTTGTTCCTTGCCACAGCATGATTTATTTACTTGCAGGATCAGGACAAAAATTAGTCATCTGTCACTTCCAAAAGACAAAGAAATGATTCAAAATTTGCAGTTTTATCAAGTATTTCACACTAATAGCATTTCAATAAACAGGATTCTCAATATGCAGTTATTGAGTGAGTCATAATAATTCAGATCCGATATAGAAGTTGCTTTTGTTGTGGATTATGAAATACGTAATTTGGAATATGAGTTTCTCTCACTTATTTTTTCATCCATGCTTTCCCTCTGCCAACTGATAGTGCAGTTTGGCAGATGGAATCTAACCAGGCTCAAGGTTGACACAGCCTTCCATCCTTCTCAGATGTGTAAAGTGAGGAACCAGATTATCAGGAGCAATATCTGACTCTGTAAACTGCTTAGAGAGGGCTGTAAAGCACTATGAAGCAATGTATAAATGTATAATTGCTGCTGTTAATATCTCATCAAAATTAGGCAGTGCCATCAAATGTGTTAGGTATAAAACACAGGGCTGTGGTTGGAGGAGCTTATTTGTAGAATAGCTGGAGTCTTGATGCTTTCCTTGAGTAACAAAAGGTTTTATTGTTTTGGAGAACCAGAACATAAATTTTCAGGCAATTAGAAATGAGTAATCCTTACCATACCTAATTTAAGACCCTAATCCTGCTCAGAAACTGTTGGCATTCATCAGAGTCTCAGATGTCCCTACCAACATAATTTATCGTCATTTGCAGGTATGAAAAAGAAGTTTTTCAGGGCATTACTCCGAAGGTCCCTAAATTGTTTTGCAATGTAATTGAACTCATATTTTGCAGTAAATACACGCAGATCCTTTAAAACATTTTTTAAAGAAAGCTTTAAATAAGTTTATCAGAGATCTATCCCGGCATCAAGCCCTTTGGAGCCCTCCGAAGAGCAACGCGGAGAGAGGCCGGGACTCACCATCTCAGTACATAAATAGTTCCTTTTTTTAAAATTTTACTCTGTGGCCTACCGAGGAAATACAACTTAACGAAAAAGCTTGCACGCCGATTCAATAAGGATTATTAGCGTTATAATTCCGGGCGGGATTCATGTTCAACGTTTTCTTTAAGATCAACTCTTTCCTCAACCACGAGGCCCATCTGGAAAGGCCTTTAAGCCGTTATTGCAGCGCCATCTATGCTCAACAGCCAGCAGAACAAAATATGGAGGGGAGGGGAACGGAATGCGGACTATAATCCAACGCCATCCGTGCCTTCCCAAGGTCATCCACACAACCAACCTTACATTTTAAAGGCCCAAGGCCTCTACGGAAATTAGCAACGCAACATTTAGGGGGGGGGCAGTTATTCACAATACTTACGCAGCAACCAGGCCAAACGCAGATTCCAAAAGAGAAAGCCCGGGCCGCAGCCATCCTTTTTATAGACGCCGCGTAGCCCTCGGGAGGTCACGTGCACGCTCCTTTGCATGGCTCCTCCTCCCGTTAACCACGCCCTACAAAAAATGATTCCTACGCACAACCGTTCCCCCACTTCCCCCCCCCCA
>JAPKID020004153.1:0-11863 GCA_026931265.2 Tropidonophis doriae
ACAGAAAATGAAGATCTTAAAGATGTTATGAGCACAATATTAGCAGAATACCTTAAAAGAGATAAAGAACAACTCTGGTGGGATACGGACCTGGTCTATAGAATTAATTCAGCATACGTTAGAACTCACAATGTCCCAAGACAGGTCCATGTTAAATTTCTTAGGAGGTTCACAAGGGATGAGATATTGGGGGCCCAAAGGGGGGAGACCCTTAATGTGCCAAGACAAAGAAATAACCATTTTGAAACAAATTCTGAAAAAAATTAGGGAAACAAGAAGAAAATACTCCTTCTTGTTTAAGAAATTATATAACAAAGGAATTTGGTTCAAATGGTTACCGCCAGAGGGAATGCTGATTTTCTGGGAGGGAGGGAGGACAAGAATTAAAACATTAAATGAGGTGGAAGCCTTTTTTCTAAAGCACTCTTCTCTCCTAGAGGACGGAGATGGGGGAACGAAAGGAGCGACGGCTCCACCTGGGGACAGGGAAGAAGAAGCAATATCGAAAAGGCTCAGATCACAAAAATGATTTTATTTGAAATTTTATTGTAATTATTGATACAATAGAAAATGGCAAAGAAAGTGATGATGGAACATATGATTGACACAATGTAAACTCTGTATATGCTTATCCGTTATTTTTAAAATTGTAAACTTGTGAGGTTTGGGAGGACTACCACCACCTGCATGGGAGCTACCAAAATTTTATATACACCCTATTCCTTTTCCCATGTATATTTTGAAAACCAATAAAACTTTTAAAAAAATGAATGTAGTGCCAAGAATCAAAGTTCAGAACCTTGTGAATTGAGAAACAAACCCTCCTTTATTAAAGTATGCTTTCTTTGAATCTATTGAATTTCTTTTTCCCAGACTGTTTTTATCAGGCCTAAGAATCCATTTAACTGATAAATGGCCTCTTCTGTCTGCTGATTATTTCTCTCTCAAGATACTCCTCCTCCTCTATCATCCTCAAAATAATTTTTCACAGTCCCCAGCTATGGGTAGTCCAACCCACTTATGAATAATTTCTCTGTCTGTTAGAGACAACATCTGAAGGCTATTAAGTCATCTATTTTTTTCTACTGTCTTTAGTTTCATTAGCCTAGATGGAATTGTAGATTTCATAGAATTCTAATCCTGTATAGGTAGTAGAACACTGAAGCTGTCAGAAAAAAAAACCAGGCAATATTATTACTAGTGCTGTGCCAAACTTTTCACTTCCTGGGTTTTGGCATATTCACATGGAATGGGGTGAAATGGGGCAAAGTAAGAAGGAAAGACTCATGCAAACTTTTCAGAAAATCCTTCCATTCTGTTTCAGAAAGACATTGAAGAATCTATTGCTTTTTTTTCCAGGGGATGGAGATGCCAAAGTAGGGAGGCCAAGTATTGATTACTTCCCAGTGTCATCTTTGATTTATCTGCAATGAAGTGATGCATATCCTGGATCAGTGGCCAGGATAAGTCTGGACTAACTATCAGCCAGGACAGGCTTAGTAAATGCTATGAAGCCAGAGAAGAAAGAGATAATTATCTGAAATTTGGCTCATTCTTGTTCGGCTGGGAGTTTACAGCTGTAAGATGGTGATGCTTTGTTTCTCTCTATCAAGCCAGTAAAGCACACTGAAAAGTCAGGAAAATATGTGATTTATCCTTAGGTTATCATATGGAAAATTGCTTGGGAGGAAACTCTGAAATAGGACTAATAGAATGAATGAAGGATTGTTCCTGGGACCAAATAGAGGTGGACCTCTTCTCCTTTTGTTTTGCAGCATAACTGAAAAAGTTAAGGTAAGAGTGCTGAAAACTTTAGTCTTTCATTTTAAGTTGCTTGATTCCATCCTAGATGGAAGTGTTGGAGCTTGTATCCTGGAGATCTAAATGACAGAAAGGTGAAATTCATCACTCTAATTTTGTCTGCCATCAAGCTGGGAACAGATGTGGGAGGTAGAGCATTCCTGATCTTCAGAAATACCCTCTTGTTGATGAAATCCTCCATCTAGCAGCATGCTCTTTTTCAGTTGATTCTGTGTTTGGGTAACCAGGGCCTCACAGTGATACTCAGGGTGTAAGTAATAAGATTTTTATTGAAGAAAGCCTTGAATCTGGACACTTTCCACAGTCCAGTCCAATGTTTTAACGCTTCATCATCTATTAACCACAAGGGGGCAGTAGGGTATAGTTAAAGAATTAAGGATTTACTCTATGACCCATCTGTCTGTCACTGACTCCTCTGTTTATAAGATTGGGAAAGTAAGATTAGCTCCTTCTGCCTTTTTCTTCCCAAGCCGACACAAAACACATACACTTAACTCAGTGTTTCCCAACCTTAGCAACTTTAAGTTGGGTGGACTTCAACTTCCAGAATTCCCCAGGCAGCATGAAAAAGTTGCTAACTTTTCTTTCAGTAGGTTTCTTTCAGTAGGGTATAGCTATGTTTTTACAGTAAATATATCTTTTTTTGTGATATACTAGTTATAAAACCTGCTTCATTGCTCAGATTACATTCTTATGCTTAGGAACATTCACATACACCCAAAGTGCACTGTTGTATAATCATAGGGAAACATGACTAGGAAGATGGTAATCTCAGTGTTCTAGATATACCTAAATGGAATCAAATGTTTATTATTTCAATCAGGTTTTCAGATGGAATTGTTGATTGAAAATCTTTGGCTGTGTTGTTGGCATGTTGGAAACTGAATGGAAGAGAATATTTCTGCTACTTTCACTAGATCTCTTGGTGACTTTAAGAAAGGTTTTCCAGAACATTTTATTTATTTATTTATTTTATTAAATTTCTACCCCACCCTTCTCCTAAAAAGGACCCAGGGCAGCTTATGGAAATGGATTTTGGAAGCATCCGACCCAAAACTGAACTTTGTGGCATCCAACTCAATGCCTCTCTCCAATCATTGATGCCCAGTTTTTAAAGTTGACATGCCATCCATATTAAATTTCACTAGGTTGTTTATCAGAATCCTATAGGGAACTTGGTCAAATGCTTTGCTGAAATCAAGATATACTATGCCTACAATAAATTCCTTCAATTCATTAAGGTAGTTGTCTAATAAAAATATTAAAGAAGATTCATCTGTTCTTAGGTTCTAGTAAATAAACATAGTTTTCGAGATGCTTTAAAGAGTGGTTTGTTTATAATTTCTTCTAAAATTTTCTTAGAAATTGATGTTAGACTATTCTAGCTCATCCAATTTGTAAACTGGGTCTGATGCAGCATCGTTTATTTATTTACAGTTTGTATTAAAAAAAAATTCACATGTTTATTTATGTATTTCAGAGGAGGGTTTTTTATATTTATTCAGTTTAAGCCATTGGTGAAACTAATTTTGGTTATTTATGTGACCTCTGAAAGAATGAGCTAAAATTATATGTTCTGGTATATTAAAGGAAAGTCACTTAAAGCAACATGAAATTACATTCCTAAAAGTAATTTATTTCTTTAAAATAAAGTTAATACAAACAGAAAATGTTTCATTTACATTGGGCATTTGACAAAATGTTTAATAAATGTCATTATAGCCACCTTGCTGCTGGCAATATAATTCAGGAGTACTTCATATGGTTTGGTTTTGGTCCTAAATTTTTGGGTTGATTTTAATGGAATTGTTACAAACGCATTTTGTTAAAGAAGTTTGCTTGCTTGCTTGCTTGTTTACTTGTATGCTTGCTTGGCTCTTTCCTTCCGTCCTTCTTTCTTTCCTTCCTTCCTTCTTTCCTTCCTTCCTTCTTTCCTTCTTTCTTTCTTTCTTTTTTTATTTCTTTCCCCAGTATTTGGAATATGCTAAACTAACAAGAACACTGGCATGGCGTTGGCTAAAAAGAATTGTCCAATACTACAAGGAGAAAGCTGTACCAGATTTGCACCAATTAAGAACTTCTCAAGATAATTATGTCTTGGAATGCCCATTTTCCTAAGGATATTGCACAGCTTGACATGTCAACTAAATTAAGGGCCTTTCTATAATCCACAAAACACATATTGATTTATTTTTGGATACCCTTTGGCTATCTTAATTATTCAGTGTTTATTGCCAGCAATGTTTCTTGCTCTTCTGAATTTTCCTAAGCCCACTTGAACATCTGGTATCTCCCAAATGTAGGCTCTAATCCACATTGGAAAATCCTATGCATTACTTTGATAATATCTGAAACTGAGGATTTCACATTCTGTGAGATGGACAGCCATATAGGAATGATTTACGAATAAATACAAACTAAAATACTGCATGATAATATGCACATTTTGTTAAAATTCCTTTCTTTGGTGTGGATATGCAGGCAAACCTCTTCTACTCTATTGACCATTAAGTTGTTCTCCAGATGTACTAGCATAATTTGGTTTTTACTGATTCTTCTTCTGTTGCGTGCCATATTTCTTTAACTATTTGGTCAGCACAATACCTCTGTAAGTCAGTGGATTCTGCTTTTCCCTCTTTCTGAAAATGGGGACATGTATTCTAATCAATCTGAAGATAATATATAGGCAGATAGATGAAACAATGTCACATGTATCATGTGGTGGACACGGTGCAAAATCTGCATCTTTTATTATTATTATTATTTATTAAATATGTATGTGTTCTGAATCCCAATGATTCTTGGTAGACCAGAATGATTTGCAAGAGCAGGAAAGTTTAGTAAATGGTAGGGGTGTAAAATTAGCTTCTTTATTTCTTATTTCATACTCATTATTTTATATTTTTCCCTTGCAGTATGTATAACACTGCTTACCTGAAAGTGTGACAGGTACACATGTCATATATATAGAAATCTGGACAGGCTACAATGTAGTTCTTTCAGTACTCTAGAATGCAGTTAATCTTGCCTCCGTTTATTTAAATATTGTGATTGTATATTTTTCTCATATTTCTTGCTTGTTATAATGAATTGTAATTGTCATTCATATATAATTTTAATACATGTTAAAACTGCACAATATTAGCAACTTAATTCTGATAAATTCTTTTATGCTTCCTTTCCTTGACATTCAGTTACATATACTGTTTTTTCCTCTTTTTGTTGGGAATAATTTCTGTTATTATACTCATCCTTTTATCCAGTGAAAAGATTTCATCATCATCATCATCATCATCATCATCATCATCATCATCATCATCAGAATTTGAATTTTAAAATGTATGTTTCAAAATGTGTTCAACCACCAGTTTGATTCTATCATCCTCTCTTGCCTACTAGACTACCTGAAAACTTCATTTTTATTCTGTGTCCTTCAGTTTGTGTAATCAGCACTGGTTGACACTTTGTAATCTTCTCAGGTGTGTCATCCCATCAATGACCCCTTTAATCAGGAAGCTACTCAGATTCACTTCACCGCATGATTTAGTCCTAATAGCTTCATGAAAGCTCACAAACATAAGGCAGCCTGGACTCTTCTTAAGACAGTTCATAACAACCAAATGTTTTTGGCTTCAATTCAATTTTCCCTGCTGTTGTGCTCTCAAAGATATCCTCACAGAATTCCAAGAGAGTTACTTTAGGAATAAACAAGGAGAGATTAAGGAAAAGAAAGATAGCACAATTGTTGGTGTCTACTAGAAGCACATGGGTGAGACTGTTTTTTTTAAATAAAAAACATGCTTAGAATTGGGTTCATGTTCTGCTTTTACATTTGTTGGGTTTGGTAGCACTGACTTTACAAAAAACACCTTGCTTGGAACTTCCTATATACCACAATGGTCTCTACGTTCTGGATTAGAACCCAAATAATTGGAAAATTTGTTAAATGTATAGACCCATGATGGCAAACCTATGGCATGCGTGCCACAGGTGGCATGCGGAGCCATTTGTCAGGGCATGTGGGCCCTGGCCAGCTGACTTTGGCCTTCATTTGAGGCCATTTTTTGCCCTCTGGAAGCTTCCTTGAAGCCTCAGAAACATGAAAAACTGGCCCTATGGGCAAACCAGAAGTTTAGGAATGTACTTCCAGTTTGCTCGTAGGGCCTGTTTTACCCCTCTGGAGACTTCAGGAAGCTTACCTGAAGGCTCCAAAGAGCAAAAAATAACCCTACAAACAAACCAGAAGTCACTTCCCAGTTGCTTGTAGGGCCGGCTTTAGCCCTCTGGAGTGTTCAGGAGCCTTCAGGAAGCTTCCCTGAAGGCTCTAGAGGGCAATAAACAACCCTATGAGCAAACCGGAAGTCATTTCTCGGTTCCTCATAGAGTCATTTTTTGCCCTCCTGAGCCTTCAGAGAAGCCTCCAGAAGGCCCCTGAATCCTATGGAGGGCTAAAACTGGCCCTGCGAGCAAACTGGAAATCCATTCCTGAACTTCCGGTTTGCCCGTAGGGCTGGTTTTTCATGTCCTGGAAGCTTCAGGGAAGCTCCTGAAAGCTCAGGGGGGAGAGGCTGTTTTTGCCCTCTCCAGGCTCCTATAAAGCCTCTGGAGCCTGGGAAGGACAAAAAAAAGCATGCCAAAAATGGGGGGAGTGCTGGTCATGCACGCATGTGCACTGGGGTCATACACATAGCATTATGGATGTGGCACGGCCGTGGATGACCTCCCTGTGCTCCCCCTGCTTTTGGCACCCAAGCCACAAAAGGTTGACCATCACTGGCATAGACCGTAATAATACCACACCACTTATATTAGGAATATAATTGTAATTTATTGACATAATATAATTCTGACCTGCTGATATAATCATCAGCAAAATAAACTTGCTTGCTTCCATTTATCAGTAACATCACTGCCTTTTTGTGTGTTTCCTCCTTCTAAATTTCAAGGTGAGCATTTTGTTTGTTATATAATGTTTAATATAGATTTTCTTCTTCACAGTGAGAAATCACTTTATTGCTTAGCAATAGTATTATTATTAGCAATAATCTCTGCAGCAAATTTCAAAGGAAGAGCATCAGGAAAAGAAACAGCTGACATCCCATTTGTCCCACACACCCACCTACCCACCCAGACTAGATGGTCAAATAGGCTGACCTGGGATAAAAAGTGGAGGTTAAATCCCTGTGCTTGATGGATTAATGGCTGCTCTCAACAGCATCCCCTGTTTCTCTTTTTTCCCATCCTCTGTTCGATCCTCTTCACAGTTAGAAAGGAGAAGGTGAAGAAAGCAAAGTTGTGCAAACAATCCCACTACTTTACACCTAATCTCCCCCTCAGCAACACCTACATCAATCATGAAGACAAGTGGAATTGTGTTGCTGACACTTCTCAAATCAGGGCCTTTTCAGAGCTAATAGATTTTAGCCATTGTTTTTTTTTCTCAGCTAGAGAAGCCTTTACACAACCACATGCATCCATGGATCTCAAGAGATAAGACTGTCCTAAAATGCATCTTTAGTGTTTTAGATTGAATTTCAGCCTAAGTGCCCATTTTAAACTGAGAAGGCTCAACCCATATCTAGGCTGCCTTTATTCTCCAAGGATTTCTAAACATTTTATGGAGCTGTTTAAAATATCATGCTCGGTCATGCATTAGTAAAATATTTCATGACAGGGAGGGTAGACATTGAAAATAGATTCTCTTTATTATTTGAGATGCTGAATGTTGAAATATCGTTTGACATAAATACAGAATAAACTTTATCCCACACAAATTGACCTAGTTACAGAAAGCAGAGTTCTTTGGCTCTGACCATTTAAAATAATAATGATAAAAAATCCTTGTTAATAAAACAGAGAATCAGAGAATGCAAAGAGAAGAGATTTTGGAAATAACTAATCCAACCTCTTGCCCAGGCAGAAATTCAAGTAAATAATAACCAGGACAAATGGTCATCCAATTTTTGTTTAACTATCTCAAGGTCTTACAGCATTCTATGTATTACAAAACATCTCTTAATGTTAGGACTTTCCTCCTGGTGGACACTCAGAATCCCTTTCCTTGTAACTTAATTCCAGAGGTTCTTGTCCTAGGAATAATTCTGGAACAACTCTGGAGAAACTCTGAAGAGTTCCATGATATTCCTTTCCTATTTATAGACAATTGTGTCTTCCTGCCTCTCTTCTTCAAACGCCTCCAAGTACTCTTCAGGCACTTGAAAAACTTGGTTACTAGCTCTCGTCAAGCTTTCGTCACCTCCCGCCTGGACTACTGTAATGCTCTCTACTTGGGGCTTCCCTTGAGGTGCACCCGGAGGCTCCAGTTAGTTCAGAATGCGGCAGCACTGGGGATTTTGGGAGCATCTAGATGCTCCCATGTGACATCTCTCCTGTGTGAGCTGCACTGGCTGCCTGTGGCCTTCCGGGTGCGCTTCAAGATTCTAGTGACAACCTTTAAAGCGCTCCATGGCAAGGGACCTGGTTACCTGCAAGACCTCCTCCTGCTGCCAAACAACCTCTCACTGACCAGTCTGCTCCCACAGAGAGGGCCTCCTTAGGGTGCCATCGGCCAGATAATGTCAGCTGGAGACCCCCAGGGAGAGTGCCTTCTCTGTGGCAGCTCCTGCCCTCTGGAATGACCTCCCCCGTGAATTACGCACGATCACAGACCTACGTCTCCTACGTCAGGCCCTGAAGACACATCTATTTTGTGCAGCCGGCCTGTCATAGTCTTTTAATTGGGTTTTAGCATTGGGTGTTATAATCAAGAGGCCAATCTATTTAATATTTATTAATCTGCCATCTTAACTTTTGTATTTCTTCTTTTTATTGTGGCTGCTCACCGCCCTGAGTCCCGAGAGGGAGAAGGGCAGTATATAAATTAAATAAAACAAACAAACATAAAACAAGAAGCAATGGATAGAAACTAATCAAGGAGAGAAGCAACCTAGAACTAAGGAGAAATTGCCTGACACTTAAAACAATTGATCAATGGAGTTGCCTCCAGAAGTTGTAGGGGCTCCAACATTAGAGGTTTTTAAGAAGATATTGGAAAACCATTTGTCTGAAATCTTAAAGGGTCTCCTGCTTGAGCTCTACTGGAAGACCTCCAACATCCCTTCCAAATCTGTTATTCAGTTAATGTCCAATCACGTCCAATTCTCAGAGACTTCATGAACAAGTCCCTGAAATTTTATTAATAAGGTTTTCAGAAGTGACCCTCCCAGGACTGAGAGAAAGTGACTGGTCCAAGGTCCGCCAGCTGGCTTTTGGTCTCAGGTAGAACTAAAACTCACTAGATTTTCTAATTTCTAGCCTGATGCCTCAACCACTATGCAAGACAGGATGTCTGCCCCTTAATTTGCCCCAGATTAACTGTGTAAGGACAGCATACTCCACTAGCTTTGTTATCGAGACATTCTGCAAATGATGTTGGCATACTTCTACTCTGCTGCACGCCTGGTGGAAAGCTCTTTAAAGCAGCTGTCTGAATGAGCCAAGCTCAGGTCTGCTGTGAGCTGTGAAATGTACTGAAAACATCAGAATCGGGGTACAACTGGGAATAGGTTCAATGGCAGATTGTTTGCTGCTGACAATATATTCCATGGCTTGACTCACAAATACAAAAAGACAATGATTTTATTTTATGTCTGTGCTTTTAGGTCATCTGAGATGGCACCCCCTCTGCTTCCTTACGAAGCATCCGCTTTGGTTTATGAAAGAGAAACAGCGACACCATGTGGCAGGGCTGAGTTATTATTTCCTCCTGGTCTACATTCCAATGTGAATAGATTGTATTTGGATCTGCCAGAATGAGCCGTTATTGATTATTTAGGAATTGTGCCTTGGTGAATTTACCAGGTAAAACCAGAACTTGGTTTTCAGTCTTGTTGTTCCTGATGACTTCCCATCTAATTACTAACCAGATCTGATCCCGTTTCACCTCATAGCACATTTTAACTTAATCCATGCTAAAAACCTTAATTTGGCATTTCTGAGATACAGTTTCTAAAACGTTTTTAGATAATAGGATAGGTGACAAATCAACCGATAGAAATTGTTATGAACACAGATAGGCAGATAACCTATGAGCCTCAGGTGTGGGAACCTGTAGAGGTTTGGCGGCCTGGGTCAATACAACCGGGAGCAACCCAGGCCTGCCACGCCTCCGAACCGGTTCTCCTGGTGGCGCCATAGGTGCTGCCATCTTGTTTATGGCTTCTGTGCATGCGCAGAACAATATTTATTGTACTGAGCAAGCACATGCAAATGAACCGGGCAATAGTGGCTCCCGGAACCCACCCCTGAAAGAAACCATTATTTTCCCCTACACAAACAGCAGCAAATATAGGTAGTTCTCAACTTACGACTACAATTGAGGCCAGAATATCTGTTGCTGAGCAAGACAGTGGTTAAGTGAGTCACACTGGATTTTATGACCTTTTCCCCATGATTATTACATGAATCACTGCAGTTGCTAAGTGAACTATATAGTTGTTAAATGAAGCTGACTAACCCAACCAACAAACATTGACTTTACTTGTTGGAAGCTGCTTGGGAAAGTCTCAAACGGTGTTCACAGGATCCAGAATGCTGCAACTATGATAAATACATGCCAGTTGCCAAGCATCTAAATTTTGATCAAGTGACTGTGTAAGTCATTTTTTTTCCCAGTGCTGTTGCAATTTTGAACAGTCGCTAAACAAATAGTTGTAAGTCGAGAATTGCCTACCATCCCTGTGGGAAAGTCATGGGTTCTTGCTGTTCTTGCTCATCGCTCCTATATCCTTCTGAGCAGGGGTAGATTTCTGTCAGCATTACTGCTGGTTCAGTGCGCAAAAAAAATTGCGTGCACGCACTCGCTTCGCTCCCGCACACAGCAAACACATTTCCACCTAAAAAGGTCTGTGCATGCGGGCATTATTAGAAAAGGGGGAAATATTACTCTCCTGCATATGAAGATTGTTCTGCGCATGCGCAGAACCTAAAATCAAGATGGCGGCCCTGGCAATAGAACCGGTTTGGGGGTGCGGCCAGCCAAATTGCTACCTACTACCTCTGATTCTGAGCCAGCACAGTATCTGTTCTAATTTAATTCTTCTCCCCATCTTTTTAGTCATTAATGTCTTCTACAAATAATTATTTTACAATTCACATCAGATACTTTGTGAAGAAACAACATATAGAAGTGGTAATTTGAAAGAGTGCCGAAGAATCTCAAAAACCTATATAATCTGGAGAGAAACTGAGTGGGAATTGGAGGACACCTCATCTGGGGGGGTGGAGTCCTGTGAAAATTCTGCAGCCCCCTCCAAGCGATTTTTTATCTTAAAAGACTCTGAATAAAGGGATAGCAGGGCTCAGCTGCCAACAGTTAAGGAGAACTCACATTTCTCAAGCAATAAACACACATTTAATTGTTCCTATATGGATGCTGCTTTGAAAGAAAAATCACATGAATGTGGAGCGTAACAATTTGTCCTTTCTTGCAACACTTTTAGTGCATTCTTCCTTCATTCACTCAAAAAGCCTGAATAGTATTCCATCATGCTATCAGGCAGGTTACTGCATTATCTCTTAGCATATTTTTCCAAGTTATTCTTTATTCTTTATATATAGAGGAAAAAATGTTCAATGAAGTTATTTGAAGAATTACAAGAGCTTCCCTCTGTAATTGCCACTCTGAGGTGTAATGGTTTGCACTACATTCAACTTGCTAGGAGAATGCAAACAGTGCTGAAGTTATTATGCATCTGGTAGAATTTTTACCTTTGCTGTTAAAAGTATGGACCTGGGATGCAATTAGGCGTAAAATGTAAGTATGAAAGTTGCCCATGGAAACAGAAACAGATTTTTGGATGCAAGGATTGCCTCCCCAACTTGCAAAATTGCCTCCCCAACTTTTAATTCTTAAAAGGAACATAGCAGCTCTGAAAAGGCAACCTTAATAAAAAGCAAAACGTAATGTGTCTCCTTTTCCCTGTGAAGTTACTTACTGTATGCAGCAAGAAGTCGGCAAGATATGAATTCTAAATATGTTTAT
>JAPKID020004154.1:0-11861 GCA_026931265.2 Tropidonophis doriae
CTGCCTGGATGGGGATCCCCGCAAGCCGCTCGTGCGGTAGGGGGCCCTTAAAGAGCCCCCATAGCCCCCGAAGGGGCTGCCAGGCAGAACGAGCGGCGGAAGAGTCGGAGACTCGTCCGATGCCTCCGGTGGCCGGAAGCAATCTCGGTATGCTATAATTCTTTATGTTACTTATTATAGACTTGGAACATATTTATGCCACACTGGTCTGCCTAATCTTATGTGTTTTTAAAATGTTCTTTGATTCTTTGGAATTTCACTTTGAACTAGAAAATAACTTCAGTATAATATAGAATTCCTCCCCCTCCCCTCCCCTCTCCATATGAAGATAACTCTGTATAGGAAGATGAAGAATTTATTTTGTCATGGATACATGGATTAAGCAGATGGCAAATGCATGAATTTGTCTTGAGTGATGCTTTTCCTAGGTTCATTTTTCATACAGTATTGGGAGTGTTTTCTGCATCAAGCCAACTCTCTCTGTTTCCTCATCATGCCAATTGTGTTTATCCCTGCCTATGAAATGAACTTTATTACAGCAATGCCATGAATTGAACACAGAAAAACCCCTTGATTTCTAATAGAAAAGGGATTCACTTCCCAAACATCAGAGGATGAGACTCTTGATTACTTCCTTTCATTTTGGAATAAATCAAGTGAAATGATTACCAATTCTATTGCCATACTCCTATTGCTCTCCATAATCCATCCAGAAAAGTACATCACAAAATTAGCTGCAATAAATCTTTTGTTATCACACTTTAAATATTACAACTCACAATTGCACAATTGCTATTAATAGTATGATTACATGTCATCAATGGCATTGCTAATTGAGTATTCTGGCATCTGAGTTCTCTGGCATTTATAGTATGAAGATTCTCACTTCCTTTTGTGAAAGGTGCTGCTGCAGATTTTTTAGCACCTAGGCAAAAAACAAAACAAAAACCCAGTAGAGCAAGTAAATACTTTTCTGAGTATCTTCTGACTCTGGGGATGAGGAAAGGGATCAGTTAGAAATTGGTAAAGGCTTGTTCCAAATGGTTGACTCTTGTCATATTTGCACAATTAATAAGCAAAAAGAAACTGTAATTCAAAGAACTAGCAGGAATGAATGATGGCTGTTTGTAGAAAAATATTCACAGAAATTCCAATCAGCTGTTGTTTGGTTTGTTACTGCAAATCTCTGAGTTGAACAATTCCATTCCTCAGACCTGCTCTTTAGAGGATTGAACAATGCAATCTGTCTTATCTCTCTCTTGAGAAAGATGCCGTGTAACTCAAATAATGGTAAAAATATGGTCCAGCAAGACACTAGATGGTAAAATGAAATTGTACAAAACTGAGGACATGCAGAAAGCACATGAAATGAGATCCATTTCTCACAGTGGTTCATACCTATGCTGCTTTGGGAAAGAAACATGTTTTGCTTTATTTTGGTTCTATGATTCCTGAGATATGTTTAATTTAGAGAAAACACCCAAACACAAACGCCTACGCAGGAGGTTGGACTAGAAGACCTACAAGGTCCCTTCCAACTCTGCTATTGTATTGTATTGTACATATTTAATTTTAGCAAAAGACTGAAATAAAGCAACAGGGGGGAAAGGGAGAGGAGAAGGGAAGGACTTTATAAATGGGAAGTTCTCCAGTATGATATAAGCCTTCAAAGATATGAGAGATCTTTAGAGGTGTATGCCAGGCAAGTTAAAGCCAGATGCGTTTATTAGAAGAAAAGTTCTGTGAACTTGGCAATAATGGTCTCGACTGGCTACCTTGGTTGCTAAAGAGGCCAATGAATAGACTGAGAAGGTTGTCTTTTATAGGGTTTTTACTATTTACATGCATGAAATATTGAGGATTTTAACATTATCTAAAAAAGGGTTGCCATAGGAACGACAGTTGTCATGAAGGGATTGTCTTTTTATACATTGCGAGCACATGCATGACTTACTGGGTATAGCACAGTATGGAAGTGAAGGAGGTTATCGACAAAACAATAACAAAACAGAGTCGGGATTTTCTCTGAGTCTTTTCCAACCTCTCATGGATATATTGAGACTGCAGCTCCCAGGTTTTTCTCTGGTCATGCTGGACAGGAAATCTGGAAAATGCACCTTGGGGAAGAATGGAATAAATACCAATATCAATGTCTGTAAACAAAAAACACAGACATGCAGTCTAATTTTTCTAATTTTTACTTGTGTGTGCATACGAAAAAAAAAAAAAGCCCAATAGGTCTCTTTCTCTTCATCTTTGCTCATTCATCTATTTGATTTTTATAATCAGAAGCATCCAATTGTGACAGAAGTACAAAAGGAGGCAGAGCTTGTATTGTGTTGGTATGACTCTATTTTGGTTATTTGGCCACATTTCATCCCTAAACATTGTGCGTTATAATTTCCAAATTGTTAGGTTGTTATACCTCTGTACACATTACAACGCACCTCGTGTAGTTTGGTTAAAAAGAATGCATCAATATTCATAATAAATAAATTAAGAAGAAAAAAATTTGCTTGCAAACATACCTGTAATTTGTTTATGGACATGAATTTCCAACCACAAGTAAGTTTGAAAAGCACCCATTAAGGATGAAGTAACTGGAAGAGCAGATATGTAGCTAGAATCTACTCTGTGGCTTAATTTACACAGGCCAGTTGGAGATTTCTCTCCTTCCCTCTAAATTATCATCCTTTGCCTGGAATAGAAGCTCCCCAATGGCTGGTGTGAATTATTATTTTGATGAGCCTTCCAATATATCCCGTATTCTGGGGAGCTGAGGTGTGTGCATTGGGAACGGATAGCGTTTTTAAGGAGAGACTGGTATTCAAATTTCAAAGCACTCAGTCCACAGGGTTTCTAGAATTCCATACCAAGTTTTCTTTATTGATCCTAAAGCCTGCAGATGGCTCTTTCTTTCAATTCAGACATGATGTTCTTTTGGAACTTTGTGGATGCTTAAAGGCTATGTACTCCCAAATCATTATTTCTTTTTATAAAGCTCCCTCCCA
The DNA here is from genome assembly GCA_026931265.2 of Tropidonophis doriae. NCBI lineage: Eukaryota > Metazoa > Chordata > Lepidosauria > Squamata > Natricidae > Tropidonophis > Tropidonophis doriae. Next base: position 3,012 of record JAPKID020004154.1, read on the forward strand.
CTATCCAATGGTCTCACCTCACAGCTCTCTGCATGACAAAAGGCATTTTTTTTTATGGCTTCACACTTTAAAAACCTTAGACCCTCATGGTTCAGCCTTCCTTTTCAATACTATTCCCCTCTCTCCTTCTGCCTTTGCTCTGCTTAGCAGGTGTGAAATATTAATTGCCACACTGGGGACTGGGCATCAGTCTGCCGCATCTGACTTAAATATCATTCTCCATGGCGAGTGCAATGATTAGGGGAGGGAGGAGAAACAGAAAGGCCTTTTTAAAATAGAAAATAACTTCCCACATGCCTCTTAATTAAGAGCCATGCTTTGCTTCATACTGAGATATTTTGGCTAATTATGAAGAGGGGTACACAATTTGTCACCTCTTTTGCTTTTGTTCTGCCACGTCTCTCAGTGACAGCATCACCAAAATGTGATGTACTGCTCAGTCAACAGTTCCAGATGCTCCTTTGCAAATCCTGAAAAAGCAACAACAGAATATTTAAAATCAGTTTTTTTTTAAAAAAACAATGTATATTTTCCCTTACAAAAACAAAATAAAACAAAGATGAGCAACACACAGATTACACACACACACCTCTAAGCAAAAAGAACAATGTCTATATGCCTTTGCAATTAACATTTCTTTCCAGGCAACATTTAATTCACAAAAGCAAAAAAGCCAACAGACATATAACTATGGTTACAAAAGTTACATTTTGTAACTGGAAGAAGTAATAAAATCTCAATTGTGAAGGAAAGATATAAGGAAAACTTTATAGCATTTTATATATATGCACACTTGGTACTAGAAAAGAGATTAGTTCAGCTGTCAAGCATTTTGGGTATATTAGCTAACATTTAAATATACTGTATTTTTTTTTCAGCTTCTGTGGTTGCCAAGGAAACCTTGAGGACACTTAAATCATGTCTGATAAAGACTGAAATTTAAAAAAAGTACTTGATCAAATCTGCCAGTCATGAGAAGGACTAGAAAACTGCAAGGTTATAGCTGGCAAGGAAGAAACCAGCACTACACATTCTCAATAGAACTACTGTGTAAACACTTGAGCAGGTGTGTCTCAAGTCAAATGTATGTCTATGTGTGTGCTGAGAGGCAGTGAGGTGGTAGTGGTGGTGGGAGACAGCCAAACATCTATTGACTCAAAAGAGAGGGAGAAAGTAGCTTGAGATTTAAACTCTAAGGCTCACATGCACATATATAGTTAGATATCCATATATAATATGTTAGATATCTATGTGCTGCAGTAGACTGATCTTTGCATACATGTCTTCTTATCCTTAGTAAAGTAACTTATCTAGCAGTGCTAAGTTTGACATTTCAGTATCTAACTTCTAAAGCACAGGTATCAAGCTTGCTGTGTCACATTGCCATCACGTGACATTTCACCACATTCTTCCCATTCATGGAGCATGGCCTGTGTGTGTGTGTGTGAGATGCATCCGGCCCTTTGGCTGCCAGTTAATCATCCCAAGGGAGGCTTGGGTTTTTGAGACTAGACACTGATAGTGATGCCTGGCTTAAGGTCTGAGAGCAACAGGGTATCTATGAGCACAAATATGACTCAAATATCATTTTTGATATGCTCCAAACTCACTCTGTGCTTAACTCTAGTTCTAAAATTTTTTTTTAAAGTTTTTTTAAACATACAGACAAACCTGAAATTTGCAAGCTAAGTGCTAGAAATATCTCAGAAAGTTAATGACCATGACCTCAATTTATAGTAATTTATTTTACAAGTTAATTCATTGTGTGAAGTGTTCAAAAATTCCTTCTTATCAGTTTCTCTGGATAATTCCAGGCCTGGTATTAATGTGGGGAAAAAATTCTTCATGCCATAAATTAATTTACGTACCTCAATTGTATTCCTACTTTTTTTCCAAGCTAAAAACTTCTAAATATTTTAGCTTTTTCTCATAAAGATGTTTGAATCACAGTTTAGTTGCCATTTTCTACTGGTTCATCAACTGCATTATATTCTTCCTCAAAGGTAGCACCAGAATTTAAATAATCCAGTATATACACTTTTCAGAACTCAGAGGGAATAAATTATTAATCATTTGACCACAAGCATTTGTGAGAGAATAAGGATGTAAAGTCTGATAACCATCAACTATGTCCAGATGTACAACACAATTCTTGTTACATTCATGCTGTACACTAAAATCAAATATTAACATTGTAGCTAGACCATATAAAGTTATAGTAGATCTTATGTTCCAAATGTTTAGCAGAACAGACTGGCTAGCTTTCTGTATGAAAGGAATGAGGAATGAGCTTTTCCAATTCACTGAAGGTCAATTTCAGATTAAAAAAAACTAAATTCAATCAATCACTCAATCCAAAAAGAGTTGGAAGAAACCTTGAAAGTCTTCTACTTCAACGCCCACTCAAGCAGGTGCCTTTCCTTTTCATAAAAATATCTAGTGATGAAGCACTTACAAATCAAGTCCTTGGTGTTCTTTTAGCTTGGATGTTTGCTTATAGATTTTTTTTTACTTGACCAGGTGACATCAACAGTGTTAATGAATGTGGGATTTACTCCCTGTTTATATACACTAGCCTGAACCTGCCAAAGTTGGTGGTGTATGGCTTTCTCCTTGGTAGTTTTTGATTAGTATATTGTTTTCTTCTGGCTTGTTTGCTGATGTTAATTTGGTGTATAAGATAATGTTCTAATCTCCCCACCTTTTTTCCTTTTTATTGTATCTTCTAAATGCAAATATGCAAATGTGGTTTATCTCTATGTGTCTAATGATGGCTGATTTGTCTGAATGGCAAACTTTCAGGAATACCCTAGTATTTTTTTATTTAGTTTGGTGTAGGACACTTGTAGTTTCTCAGTTGAAACTATGGTTGAATCTATTTATGTGTTGTGAGATTAAGGGATTACCATTGTGTGGTTTTTTTGTTTACTTGATATGCTTTGAAGTTTTTACTTGATTTGTGTGCCAGGGTGATGTTACAGGGATGTAATAGTCAGCGTTGCTCTAGCTAATATAGAATAAAATAATGAAATAAAATAATAAAAGTTGGCCAGCTAGAATATATATGTATCCTACCCTAGTCACATAGGATATCAAATTGTTTTTTGTTTACTTGAAAGCCCTAAACAGCTTTGTATCATGTTATGTAAAGGATCACTTATATCTTCTTAGCTATCCTAGGATGTGCTTTATATGCTGTTAAATTTTGGAACAAAACATGAAATTTCCACCAGAGGGACCTCTTTCTTTTTCTATTCCAGAGACAACTGACTGAGAACCACACTTGGTCTAGAGAAGGACAGACTCCAACATCTTGGCAGATGTGGGTACAAAACTAAACTGGATTCAATATAATTGTATGAGGTTGTTTCTTTCTTTATAGACTTTTTCTCACAAGTGTATTAGGTTGATTTTTGGACTAACCTAATGTTGATCCATTGGTTGTAACATGAATTGACTGACCTGCTTATTTGCCCAAACCTGGCATTATGGGTTGAAACAGTGACTGGTCTAAAGTCATCCAGGCAGCTTTGATTCCTGAGATGGGACTAGAACTCAGTCATATGTTTTCTAGCTTGGAGCCTTAACCACAAACTGGCTCTCAATAGGAACTCATATTTCAATTAAACATAAGTCACAGTTATTATTGTTACACGAACTCTTTGCTACAATAAAAATTGAAATTCAGTGGCCATATATGGATGGTTTCTAGAAGCCAAAATTTTGGGATGTACCAAGAGAAGACAAAGGAGATCCATGTGACCCAGATTGGAGTGGTGGTATGCACTTCCCTCTACCTTTAAGGGTGGGTTAGAAATGCCTTTGTTTACTTATTATTTTTAAATTCAGATATGCTTTTGGCAGAATTATTTATTGCTCTGCTATATTGACTTTTGATTACACGGTGTTTTGATTTATGCAAACCATCTTTTATGGGCTGTAAGATCTTAAATCAATTTCACAACGAGACTGCTGATTCCAATATTACTTTATGCCAAATGTTAACTTGTGCATTATTATTTCAAAATAAATAATTGCCTTTATCTAAAGAAGTTAACTGCAGCTCATGAAAGTTTAATAAAATGTGTTAGTTGGAAAAGGTGCTATCACCTTTTCTTATTTTTTCGCCACTATATACCCACATGAATTTTCTCTTACAACCTCTACCTCTACTAAAGTGTCACATCATTTCCTTTTAAAAAAATGAATAGAAGGCACTATTGATAAGATATCATAGAACAGTTAATTTATCTATCAATGCTACTGCAGTCATATACTTGCCCAAAGTTATATAAATCAGCAGATGCTGGAAAAGTAGACATTGGTCTGAATGAAGCTAGCAGAATTATTACTGGATGCCTTTAACCTACCACTCTAGATAAGATCTACCACCTTGTTGGCATTGCTCCACTGCTGTTCACAGAGAAGCATATACAGAGACAGACTCAAATCATCAATATATAGACAACACCCTCCCTATGACCTACAACCAGCTCAGCAGAGACTAAAATCCAGGAAAAGCTTCCTTAGGTCAATGGAAGACTTTGAAGACTTTGAAAGCAGAGTGGAACTATGGAAAGCTACAAGGAACCAACACTGGATGGAACCAATGGAGGAGCTGGCACCTGATGAAAGCTGGGAAGCATGGAAATAATTGAATAGACTGTGCATGGGTACAGCAAGATACAGAGACACTGTGAACAAATGGGGCTATTTGATTTTTTCTGCTTTTTGTTATTGTGATTATATGCAGACAACAACATATGTGTGTACCAACTCTTTGTGTCCTGATCAGTGTACACTTGAGGATCGCATAGCAGTGTAACAGAACACAATGTTGCTAGTTTCTGGGCAACATTTGTTTAATTTGTACATATTTTAATATTTTAAATGTTATGTCATATAGCATGGGCCCCCAATTCCTGGTCCTTGGCTTGGTACTGGGCCATAGCCCATTGGGAATCAGTTTGCCCAAGTGGCAGGTGGGTGGTGAGTGTGCAAAGCTCTATTTGCACAAGCAGTAAGCACTATCCCCTCTTCCCAAAGTGCTGCCACCGCTGATGGTCCGCAGAGCTGAAATGTTTGGGAAACCACTGTCATATATAATGCTTTATTTTTAATCTGACATGAGTAAATGAACAAACTGCAACCATCACCAAAAATTGCCTTTGTTGAACTTGTAGATAAACAGATGGATATTTTTATAACGTAGCAATCAAAGCATGCTACAAGATCTGATACTCACAATTTACTAATGGATAGATTTGCATGTATCAGAAGGTGGACTCTTGGATTATCTTCTCTCTTTTCCCAATGCCACATAGAGTCCCTCTTCATTTCAGAAATCCAATTATTACTTCTACGCAATATTTGAGAACAAAAGAAATAGCAACAATGCTTTGCATTAAGATGACAATTGTAAAAGACTTTATAATAATTTATGAAATAATACAGCATTGCATAGTTTGCCTGATAATAACTCAAATTGATGTACTAAATAGGCATAGTAATTATTTTAACAATATTAAATGTCGCTCTGTCAAATAATCATTTCATAAATATGGAGAAAGCATTTCTAAGTGGCACTGTCATTTAAGACACTACTGGATTAGTAAACCCCCTCCCACCCATATTCTTTTTCTTCAAGACAGATGGAGCTTCTTATCTGGCTGTGAGATTCCTATTTTGTGAAAAATGAAAATGAATTTTTAAATTAAAAAAAAGTATATATTATAGAAGAAATGTTGGCAGTGAACTGGAAAAATAGAAGGGAAGATAAAAGGAAGTATTTCTTTATCCAGGAATAAATTGTGCAAACCTTGTTCTATTACAGAAAGATCCCCAGGGTATGAAGAAATAATTCATTTTCTGTCAGCTGTTTAAGACTCACAGTTCAGGCTGGGTGTATTAACTAGAGGCGCCCAAACTAAAAACACATTTTAAAAAAACAACTCACAAAACCCTATGAATTTAAAATATTATTCTTCAGATGAAACACAAATGATAATGTCACTTACAGCCTTAGGATATTCTGGTCCAGATGTTCGCAACCTGGGAAGATACAGAGTTTAAGGATTTCTAATGACCCTTTCCATTTATCCATGAGGTTGGTGATATTTTCTTCCACACCAATGATTACCCCCAAATTTACATAATTCCCTACATAATAGTGGATGCCAGTTTAGTTCACCCAGTGAACTTCTTGTTTCATGGGATCTATTCTGCCTTGTCAGATTTTACCTTTTACAAAATTACAGGCTGCTTCTAAGCCACCACTGTTTCCATTCACCAGTCTCCCAAAATATCATTGTCTTCACTTCTGGAAACGAGAAACTGTCAGGCCTGCAGCCATCTTTTTTTTTTGGATCTTTGGCGTGCCACACTTTCTAGTATTCTACTATGTATTTTCTATTGTGGGAAAATGGGAGGGGGGGTGCTAGATGCTATGTAGCCATAACAAAATTCTTTCTAGAAAGCCAAGGTCGTCCTTTGTCTTTGCACTTCTGTACCTGACTGGAACCGCATGGGTGGAACTGCCAGCATGGCAGTGGAAGATTGGACCATGAGAGGGACTTGTGGGTGTGGGGGCAAGATCTTGAACTTTCAACTGGGTGGGGAAAAATGTGAAGCTTTTAGATTCAGGTTTTCCCAGATGTGCCAACATGACTCTCTTAATAAATTGGAACTTTGAGCAATATTTTGCCTTGGACACTGAATTACCTTTGGATGCTATTTGGAACCCTGCCAGAAACAAAGGCTCTTATTGACAAGGGCTGCACAAGGCAATTAATATAAGGTGTTTTGCAAAATATTAACTTAAGAGAACATAGTTTGAATATTTATGTAGTCTTGGTTGGTGGCTTTGAAGGCTCTCTTACAACATTGTCACAATGTGCAGCTCCACTGGTTCACTGTCTTGGCGTTCCCAGTGGAAGCATTGCTTGTACATAAGTGTGCATGTAGCCTATTATATTTTGTAAAGTCCTTTTTTGAATGCATTGTGTGTCATATCCTGTCTGTGACCATCAGAAAGGTCAAGAGGTGGGAGGAGGATATTGGGCTATATGAGTTGTTGTAGTGCAGTGCAAACCACATGACTATGGTTTGTGCAATATTGAGATACAAGTGCGAAAATTCAAGTTTAATGTCATGGTGTCTTCCCTGTTGCGTCACCATTTTTCCACCATAGTTCTGTTTCAGGCTGCTGCTGCTTCTACTAATAAAACAACAACAACAATAACAACAACAACAACAAAGCACCTCGTGCCTCATCCCCATTCCATGCAAAACGGAGGGGGGATTTGTTGCTTACTTCTTATTTTGTGTATTTGTCTAGTTGTATGCAAAGAAAATGAAAGAAATTCTAATAGAGTGAAATTGAAAAACCATAAAGTCTTTTTTTTCCTTTGAAGACCCATTGAGCTGAAAGTTGGGACAATAGCAGTCTTCCTGCAAACGAGGAAATGGATTGTTCACCACCATAATAAAATCTCAGCATTTAAAAGCTAGCATTTCAAAGCCTAGCTTTATAGTGGGCAAAGAACACACAATGATTGGAAAGGACACACTGTTTAACATTCTTGACATCTGTGACCAAAATTAAAGTGGAAAAACTACCAAAAAAAGCAAGTACTTAGGCCTACATGATATAACTTTCTCCATCATTGAAAAGACTGATTCTTCAATTTCAATTTTTTCACTAAACCTTTATTGTCAATAACAAATGCTTGTGATAATATAGAAGCGACAAGGCTCTTTTCAAATTTTACCATAGAAACCTATGACAAGTCATGTGATCTATAGAACAAATTAGCAAAGATGTGAAAGGATTGAATTGAAACAGATTTCCTATATTCAGGATATAAATTAAATAATGTAAATCTAGATATTACTTCAGTCAATGAATGATGAATGATGGAAAGAAGCAGACAAGATCACAATAGAAAAAATTATTAATGAAATTGTGAAAAGAATCTAAACACATCAAACAAACAAAGAAACAACCAACCAACCCTAAGATGCTCAAAAACCTGGACAATATTTTATTTTAAGGCTGTGGCTGCCAGATGGAGAACATGAGAACAAAAAATTGGACGTGCCCCCTTTTTGCTGGATGTCTAGTAAACCTAGGTAAAAGATTTCAAGACCTCAAGATAACCTTTATTGTCATTTTTTACTATGAGCACACTGACATATATTAAAAATGAAATCCTGTTGCCTGCTCTCAAGAGAAAGTATATATCTACCCATACATATACACAACACACATATATACATGCTATATACTGTACATGTGTAGCAGACATGGGTTCCAACCGGTTTGGCCTGGTTTGGCCAAACTGGTTGTGGTATGCTGGGCTGGGTTGCAGAACTGGCAGTGACCCAGGCTGGCCACGCCCCCGAACCGATTCACTGGTTGCCGCCATCACCATCTTTTTTTAGTTCTGTGCATGTGCAGAACAATTTCCACTGAATTCTACCCCTGATGTGTAGCATATATGAGTGTAGGTATATACATATAGACAATGATTTGTGTGTGGTGTTTGTGTATGTAGGATGTAGGGTATACATTGTACACCCGACACCCTACATACACACACACCACACACAAATCACTGTCTATTTTGAATACATATTGGAAAGAGGAAAATTCATAAGGTTGATACTACATGCAACAAAACTAAGTAAAAACTGATAAACTAACTGAAGCAGAAATTTTGTGCTCAGTTGTTGAGCACAAAAAGTGAAGTGAAATTGGGAACATGTAGAACATTTTCTAGAATGGTAGTGACATGCGGAAGTGTCCTGCTTTCCTGTTCTCAATACTGGACTTTGACAATTGATAGTATC
>JAPKID020004155.1:0-11860 GCA_026931265.2 Tropidonophis doriae
CCGGCTTTAACATCAGTGGTTGCTTCCCCCCCCCCTCCACCCTACTCCCCCCCTAACAGCTGTGCCTCCTGCATGAATATCTGCAGAAGATAGCTTTGAGCACACAGCAATATGTGTGAAGAGTGATGACTCAGTCTGCAGCATTGAATGTCGGAGACTCTCTGGCATGTAGGCTGACATTCATATACACTCCCCCCTCCCAACAGACACACACAGAGACACACACTTTTAAAAGAAGACTTTGCTTTTCTATAATGCCTATGGCTTCTAGAAGTATTTATGAATTAGACAATCAGGCTAAAGCTTGAAACTTTACTTATTGCCTATGAAAACAGGTAGCACACAAATTTGACACAAGTGCAGAGGTGGGTTTCTCCCAATTTGGCCCTGATCAGTAGAACCGGTAGTGGCGATGGTGGGAAGCTCCGCCCACCTATTTGGACTCTTCTGTGCAGAACCGTTGCACGAGCATGCGCGAGTGTATGAGCAAAGTGGTAGTAAAAAAATGGAAATCCACCACTGTGTAAATGGTATCCTTCCACTACTGCATCTTCCTCCTCTGCCCTCCAGTCATCCATGGGCCACTGCCCTTCTCAAATGGACCTTTTTATTAACACATTCACCATTGTGTCCATCTACTCTTTAATATATTAAATTTATATTCCCTCAGGTTGAGATTCCAGTGCACAAATTTCTTTTATGGACGTCCTTTCGTCATTTCAGTGCTGCATGTTTTTTTCTGATTTGACATCAAACATCTGCATGAAGTGGTGTAGCTTCTCAACAGTGTATGCAATGGCATGACATACTTTTTCTATCACAATCCAATGGGACTCCCTCTCCAATTGTTTCTTACTCAGAAACGCCAGTAGATGTGGAAGCTAGTCTGTATATTTGCATTAACACTGCCCCAGTGCCACTTTCTAAACCACAGAAATGAGCACACATGGTTTGCCAAATCTGGAGCTTGAACTATAGATTGCTTTTAGTTGACCAAATATAATCTTGCACTCCTGGGATCACACCACCATACTGGGGTTTTGCTTTCAGTTCTACTGCATTATAACAATAGTTGGGTGCAAAAGTCTTATAGTAATCAGCTAGCCCAAATAATTATTGCACTTATCTTTTTTCTAAGGACAGACAATTTTTGGTTAGTCTGTACGTTGGCTCTCAGAAGCTCCCTGGCCCATCCAATACCCCACAAAGACTACCTGGTTTAGGCCAATTTGGCCCTTCTTCACCTTGATAGTAATTTGGCATTCACCAAATCTTTGGAATAAGTTCCAGGTGATAGGAAAAAAATGCTATATTATCTAACATATAGGTATATATTAAATTCAAAGACCCCACCCAATATGATGAATGTTGACTTCTCCTTACATCTTTCTACCAGTATACTTTTGTTGGGACCCATGTGGAAATGGACCAGGCTCCATGTACCTCTTCTAGCCTCTCTAGCAGAACATTGATGTGAAGCATGAGAAACTGACCTATTTCCCATAGTCCACAAGAAATATGTCCTTCTCTCAGTGCAATTCAGGGTTAAAAAGCAAGTCCACCATGTACTCTTAGAGAATCACTTTAGCACCCACAATCACTCCAGTTGCCTTAGATTACCTCAGTTGTCTGCAGTTCTACCATTTCTTTTTCAATGGTTTTATGTTGCTAAGGGGCTGCTGAGAAAAGTCTTCAGTATATTGACTTACAATTTCTGTGTCTGTTAGGATGGGTAGCAAGATTATAAAAATCTGCATATTCTGCTGAGCATACTTCTAACATAAGTGTCCAGCACAGTCATGTTGTTTGGGTATCAAGATAGGAGACCATGATGTTTTGTTTATCATAATATAAACTGAGAGTAAATCCCACCCCTTACTAACACTGATGCTGTTACCTAGTTTGGGTAATGAAATGTCTGCAACAAAACAATGAAGTTCAGAGAGCACCATCATTTTACTTATTTTAGTCCCCTAGAAATTTGGAATTCCCATGCTGGGAACCAAATCCCTGGTGATATAACCATTGACACCTGGAATGGTACAGTTTAAGACTATTCACTAGATATAGTCTTTAGTTTGATTTGGGTTCCTGGAAACTCCATGACATATTTCACCTGCCCTATCTTCTCTTTGGTTTGACAAGTGCCTTCCATGGTTGTTGGGTCTTTTGGAGCTCACAGTTGAAGAAATGAGTATCCAATCTTCCAGATTGAAAATATGTTCCCTGAAATGTGAGTTACCAGGCCTTACCAGTAAATCTCCATTTCTGACCCCAGTAGGGACCAGAAAACTCCATCGTTAAGCAAGACATCATATGACTGCAATTTATGACCTTCTCTGTTGGCTTCCCTACTGACTTTGCTTGTCAGAAGTCAGCTGGGAAGGTTGCAAATGGTGATCACATGACATAAATGCATGACCATTTCGATGGAAAAGGCGCGGTATATAAATCAAATGAAATGACTGTTGCTAAGCCCCTGGATCATGATCACATGACCACGGGGACACTGCAACTGTTGTAAGTGCACAGACTGGTTGTAAGTCACTTTTTTCAGCTGTCGTAACTTTGAATAGTAACTAAACAAATAGTCATAAATCAAGAATTATTTGGGTACTAAACTTGAGTCTCTCAATTTTTTCTGGAAAAGGGACTAAGTCTCTCTCAGAGTTGCAAAATCTAAATTAAGGCCCAATTTATGCTCTTAGCATCAATCCAGTTTAGGGCTACTGCTTTGGTGCAAATCTTATGAGTTCTTACGCACTGTTTCTTCCAAGATATCTTGGGTTGGATAGGCCCCAGGGTGATTAATATCATTCTATGGAATAGAGTTCCTTGATAAGCAAGGACAATAAAGGCACATTCACCTTGCTTTTATTATTTCCTTTCTTGTCATCACAGGATTTTACATAGTAAGCCACTCCCTGACATTCCCAATTCAGGAATAACCTCTTATTTACCATCTCTGGTTCTACCTTCCCCAATATGTTCATTTAGACAGTCATGTGTCAAGTTTAAGAAGTATCTGTAAAGCTTGCTGTCCCCAGCTGGTTTCTCTGGTCTTGCACTCTCTCTGCATCTTTGTGGGAAATATTCCCAGCATGGTAGTCCTTTTCTTCTGAAGAATGTGTTGTTCTGAACTTTGCTGAGAACTGGGTTTTGGTCCTCTGCTCTTTTTTGAACTCATCACTGCTCCTGGTCTCTCTGTAGGACTTCTTCTTTTCAGAGAATTTACTTCTCTGGTATCAAAGTGCTATAGAAATTCTGAGGATTGCAATACATTGTGGGGAGGCTGAGAAAAAAATGAATCTAAATATTAATCATCATGAGATAGAAGGCAAGTCTACTGGCAGTTTATCCTATAGAGGGCACATCAACGCAAGTGGCAAGAAATCCTGGTAAAAACATTTTAAATCATTTAAAGCCTTAACATTGGAAATTCCCTTAAAGTTTCTGACATTCTGTATTTACCCCAAGACAAGCTAATGAAATGAAAGTCCCTCCTGAAGGTTGTATAATTGTTGCTTCATTGATGCTACCCAGATGTGTGGGCCTTGAGAAGTGAATAGGTTTATTCTCTGCATTGGAGACACCTACAATAGCCTTCTACCTTGCTAGTTTGCTTGGAGCCCACATCTGTTACTGGTTGTTCTTCTCTTTTTCTTGTAAGTTTGTCCTACTTTCCAACGTCCCTGCATTGCAGAAACTTGTCCCATTCTACCAGAACTGCTGGAAGTGTTGGTTGTGTGGAATGGGTCTTATGTTCTAGTTTTTATTGTTTGATCTTTTTCTTCCTTCAAGAATACTATAATTCTAGTATCATAGAATTATAAAAATGGAAAGGGACTTGGAATACACAGACCATCATTGACAAATAACTGACCAATATGTCTTTAAGAATCTTCACTGATGGAGACAGGCTGTTCCATTATTTAATAGCTTTCACACCCAGGAAATTCCTTCCTATTTGAAGTTTGGACCTCTCTGTTAAGCTTCCATTGGTTCTTATCTACCATTGTATACTTTGGAGAATAGAGCAACATCCTCTGCCTCTCACAACTCTTCATGTATTGGAAGATTGCTATCATCTCTCATCTTAACAAATTCCTTTAATTGCTATTCATATGAACTAGCTTCCAAGCCCTTCATCATCTTTGTTACTCTTCTTTACATTCTTTTCCAGTCTCTCAGGGTCCTTTGCTGATTTTCTGCATGCTCTCTTCTGTTCATTTTCTGTATGTCCTCCTACTTTATTTTCTCCACTCTCTCATTTTTGATTCCAGGACTTTTGATTCTTCAGACATACCTGTCTGTAACTCTGCCTATTCAGACATTTAATTTGTGGCACCTAGTGGTAGGATTCCATTTTTTTTATTACCAATTCATTCATGCGCATGTGTGATGCTTCTGTGCATGCACAGAAGTGTCAGGGCAGGCGGGCAGAGCCTCCTGCCGCTGCCACTACCAGTTCGCCTGATCTGGGCTAAACTGGGAGCAACCCATCTCTGGTAGCATCCCTTTTCATAATAACAATAGCATTTAGACTTATATACTATTTCACAGTACTTTATCGCTCTCTCTACAGTCAGTATATTGCCCCCAGCAATATGGCTCCTCATTTTACAGAACTCAGATGGTATTTACCACTATCCCGAATTGCGAACATGTTTCCAAACACATCAGACAGATGTTGGAAATGCAAAATGGCCAGGGGTACGTTTTTTCACCAATGGTGGACGTGCCCAAAAATTGTCCAATTCTGGAAAAAAATACAAACCTGGTTATTTGAAATAATAGGCACCAACTTCCCCCTTAAACCTGACCTATATTTGCTTGGCATTAAACCAAACCAAATTCAAAACCAAGATTGGTACCTTTTTACACACATCACAACAGTGACCAGGATGGCCATTGCGCAACAATGGAAGGATAGCAATTTACCAACAGATTATTTAATCATAGCTAAAATTTTCAATTGCGCCAAAGCCTATAAACTAACATATATTTTAAAAGACAAGTCAGATTCAATCTATGCTCAATCTTGGGAAAAATGGTACATATGGTACAACAAGAGAACAATGGGTACCAAAGAAAACAGTCAATAGTATAATAGTGAAATAAGTACAAGGAACAAGCAAGACAATAATGAATTTGAAATAATTATATAGATACATAGGTAGACATTTAAGTATAACTATATATAATAACCAATAAGACAGACTGGGACAAATATAACTTTTGAATTAGGGGAATAGTTGTATCCCCAGAATGTCCTTCTTTCTTTTACCCTTTTCTTTCTTTTATATATTTTTTTCTCTTCTCTTCTCTTCTACCCTTTCCCCTCCCTTCCCTTTCCCCTGTACTTATGTATGTCTTTTCCCATTATACCCTCACCTTAAACTTGCTAAGTGTTTTTTTTTTTTATATATATATATTAATAAAGATTTTTTTTTTAAAGAAAAACTAGAAATATTGTTGCAGTAGAGAGAAGTTTGTTGAAGATGGGTTTCAGTATGAGTCTGAAAGCTTGGAGGACAAAACCTCTGGTCCCGATAAGCAATCCAGATTGGATTGTGCAACATTACCCTGGGACCAATATATTCACCTTCATTTGTGATACAAATATTGTACATGGAATAAAATGTGCCACTATTTATCTCCATTCTTAGACACTCAGTACAATTGCATGCCTCTGGTGGTAAAGTCATCTAGAAATCAAATCAAATTAAGAAATTATGGATTTAGCTTTCAATCTATTTTTCAACATTGGCACTGCCCTACCAAAATTGAAGAGCAGCTTTGCTAAGAACAAAATTGCTTTCTCTGGATGGTGGTTATCAGAGCTTTTTGGTAGTTTTGGTGACTTCTTAAACGTGCCCACCCTTGTTCGGAAAAAATCCTTCCAGTGAGAATGGGGTTTCTATTGCTGAACCTTTTGAAGGATCCCTTTCTAATGACTTCCTCTTGGGTTTGAAACTCTCCTTTTGCTGTACCCATCAATGGATTAGTTTGGAAAGGAAAGAGAAAAACAAAACGAACAAAAAAATCACCACAAGAAAACTTCATGTCATTTATCCTAGTGACTGAATTCTTGTCAATCTTACCTAGCTAAAGAAGAGAGAGAGAGAGCGAGAGAGAGAGAAAGATGGAAGGAGCGAGAGAGAGAGAGTGTCTGTGTGTGCGTGTGTACATGTATGCGTGCACACACACAGAGTGTATTTCCCTAAACTACTGGAGAAACTATAAAAAATGGTCTATGATTTCATCTCTTCTCCATTGAAGGTTCTTTCAAAAAGAAGCAGGGTGAAATGAACGGCAGGTTCCTATCAGAGGTGGTATTCAGCAGGTTCTGATCAGTTCTGGAGAACCAGTAGTGGAAATTTTGAGTAGTTTGTAAAACTGGTAAATACCACCTCTGAATGGCCTTGCTCCCACCTATTTTCTATCTTCCGAGTGCCAGCTGATTGGAAGGAAATGGGAGCTTTGCAGTAACCTTCCCCTGCAGTGGGGAGGGAATGGAGATTTTATAATATTCCTCCCTGGCATGCCCACCAGAAGTGGGTTGTTCCCAGTTCAGACCAGTTCAGGAGAACCAGTAATGGTAATTGGTCGTGGGTCACTGAACAGATAGTGACGGCTGGCTGGCCACGCCCCTGAACATGCTTGTTCAGATGCTCACCCTGCCTCACCTTCTCCACATGCATCCACATAACTGCCTCCTTCTGCCTACACACAGGTAAGCAACATTCACACTAGCCTACCTCACCCCCCCCACTGGCCAGCTTCTCCTGCCAAAGGGCCAACTGCATCTGGCAATGGGGCATGAAGGAACAGCTATCCAGTGGAGTTGGGAGTGTCCCCAGGTTGGTGGGGTGGTTGGGAGGTTGCGCAGGACTGGAGGTGGTGGGGGCAGGGGTCAAGTCTACTCTGCAATGAGATGTGGCAGCTCCCTGGGGTGGGAGGTGGTTGGAGGCCCCCTTGTCCACCTTGTGGCTAGTTTGTGCCCCACTTGAAGGGACCCCCATTTGAAGGAAAAGGCACCGGTGGTCTCTCTGCTACCAAACCCACATAAAGCACCCCAGTCTGGGCTTCTGTGGCATCCTGGAGGCAAAGTGCCACTTCCTAACTTCAGAAGGGAGCCGGGCAAGGTGAGGCTGATGCTCCCAAAAAGGCTATCTAGCAGGGGAGGTCCACCCCCAAATGTCCTGGCAGATCTGGGCTGAGCATCTCATGCAAGCAGCAGGTTTTTCCCCTGCTGGAAAACCTCTGCTTAGCTCTGGAATGGCTCAGCGAAGCCTCCCAAGGCCTTTCCCAGAAAAGTGGTGAGTGAGTGGGCGAATTGCGGTGAATGGTAAGGAAAGAAAGACTGTCTCCTTCTTCAGAGAGTTGTGATGGAAGGGAAAGCAAGGTGAAATTGGAGGTCCCCCATTGGCAGAGGCTCCGCATGGCAGGCAAGGCAAGGGAGCAGCAGCAGGGGAGCCTGGTTCTTACCTCATCTCACAATAACTAAATGGAGCATAGATATTTGCATACTATGAAACGAAGTGCAGCAAGTGCAGCAAGCAGACTGCATTGTTCTGGCCAAAGTTGGAAAGCCCTCTTTTAACTCAGAATAAGAAACTGGTGGAGTGGGCTGGGAATGATTTAGGATGACACAATATATTTGTGTTCTTTAAAAATATTTAATGGACTATCCTCAAGCTGGACAAACAAGACATGCTGATGAATTCTTGAGTATTTGAATCCTTGGATAATGGCTAACTGATGGCTTTGTTCTTCATGAATTTATCCAGTATGGTTAAACTACAATTTGATACAGCTATTACTACTTCTACATTATGTTGTCCAATAAATCCAATAATTATTAATTACGTTGCAAAATGCAAGATATTATAGTACATGGTATATGTTTTTTCCAATTGTATAGAACCAACTAGTTACTATTTATCTAGATAATCCAATGTTCTAGTGTTTTGAAAGTAATTCTCTCTACTTTCCGATGCAGTCATAATGTAACTGCTACTATCAATAACTGCTACTATTAATTCTTCAAATGAAATGGTCTGCATTGATATGTAACTTCAATTGGTTTATTTATTTGTTAACTGTGTTCTGTTCTGGCTATGCTTGGGATGACAACTGTAAAGCCCAATGATCCATGTTTACTTGAAAAAAATTGATTGAATTCAACATGATTACTTGTAAGAAACTGCACATAGGATTATAATTCTATGTACATAATTTAATTATTTCCCTGGCTGTGATGCATTGTATATTGCCAACGTTAGATTTTAATTCACATAAAGTCCTACATGCTTACAACACATTCAGTTTCCTTGACATGATACCACTGTAGTTTGGCATTTGTTTTTTTCTCTCTCCAGGACATTCCCCTTCCCCTCCCCCCCCCAATTTCCTATTTAAGTCTACAACTTTGAACTTTTCAGCTTATTCCCATCCAAGTAGTGACCAAGGCCAGTCTTGCCTAGGATTCTAAGTTCAGCCAAGTTCAGCTATGTAGTGCCGTCTAGCTGGATAGTTTTCTTCATAATAGCGTTCATAATCTTTTAATAACTATGCAAACAGGAGACATTTAAAAGTTACTTGGAGATGGAGAACAAATGACAAAACAAATGTGAGATCACACAAATGCAACAACTTACCTACTGATAATTGCATCAGGGTGTAACTATGCAATAGTGACATTTGCATTAAGATGTTACCATGTACATCAAGTTATTTTGGTATTATTTACTAAAGATGCCATTGCCAGGTTACAGATATAGTTATGGATACATATTGTCCACTGATATAATTTTTTCAAGAACCTGTATAGCTGCCATAGACAAAGCAACCAGAACAAAACACTGACAGCAGAAAATGTGATGATATATCTGATCAAAGGTTTGCAATTTTCAGCAGTTTCTTAGAATAATCTATAGCAGTGGTGTCAAACTAGCGAGTTATGGGCCAGATGTGTAACACGCCCACCCCAGCTCTATAAAGGGGAAGATGTCATGAAATGTCACAGGATAGCAACATGACACCACTAGTTTGACATCTGTGATTTATGGGAAAGGAATTGTTTCTTTGCATTTTTTCTTCTCAATTTATTGTTCTACATGATAACCAAGCCCTATAAAACTCAACTGCTCATGATTATGTCATACTTCAGCATATTTTGATAACATTATCAGTATACCTTGGATTTAAATTAGAAAGCGTAAAGGTTGAATCATAAGTAGCAGCAAACATGATCATACACCTTGTTTGTTTGTATAGGTAAATTTATTTATTTATATTTCTATACCGCGCCCTCTCCCCAGGGGACTCGGGGCGGTGAACAGGTAAAATTTAAAACCCCAAAATATACATGTACAAATATTAAAAATAAATTAAATCATCAATACCTGTCTAAAATCACTATTAAAATTTAAAATTGAGATTAAAACCCATTATCCCTGACTTTGAAATTAATCACAAAGAGACCTGAATTAAATGTAAATATATTTGTGTTTTATGTATTAGAAATGCTAATTAGAAACATACTCCATTTATATATGCTTTGGTAAATTGTGAATGATTCTCACTATCATTTATGATACCTAGATGTAATTAGATATGTTTGTAGTAAGAGTCAGTTTCTCCTTTGACTAAGAAAGTTAACTACCGTATGACTAAAGCTGATTAATGCTGAGTCATTCGTTTCCTGCTTCCCTGCTATGTGACAGTTAACACCTTGATAAACAGACATTCTCTGCTTTCAGAGGTGTTCTCATTATGCATTAGTTTACTCTCACATTGCATTTGGGTGACATAAGGATTTTTAAAAGAGTTAACTTCCAGAGGATGCAGGTTTTCATGACTTGCCTTGTTGCTTTTCCTCCTTCCTCCTATCCCTGCCTTGACTTTTGACCTTTCCCTTTTGCAATTACTCATACCTTTGTGGTTTTTTTCTTTTTTCTTTTCTACAAAATTCCATCTGCACTGAGTCCTAGAAAAGTTCAGACAGGGGAGGTTTTTCCTTCTCTTCCAACTTGGTGCAGCCCAGGTCCCTAAAGCCATTGAATTCCTGGCCTCCTGTTTGTACCATCTGAATTCATGAGGGCAGGCAAGCAGGCAGATACCAGAGAAACATAGGTCTACACCAGTGGTGGGTTGCAGAGTGTACGCCTCAGTACAGGTGTACCGGAACCTGCCCAGAGCACCGGATACTGGTACGGTATGGTGCTCCAGATGACCCACCTGCCCACCCACTCTTCTTATCATCCTTTTATGTCTTCAGTGCTTCCGTGCATGCATACAGTGCATATGGCACTTGTGCGACACTCTACTGAACAGCTGGAGCATTGCGGAGGCTCGCAGAAGCACCAAGGTGCATGCGCACGCTGCATGCATATGTGCACGTGCTGTGCACATCCACATGGACACTGCCGGACCTGTTCCAACTGTACCAGTTGGAACGGAATCCGGAACCCACCACTTGTCTACACAACTGCAAATGTCACCAGTGGCTGTTGCTAGAAACCATAGAGAGACAACATCATCTAGTCTGGCTGACCGGTCCAAAAATATGGATGGCCAGTCCAGATGTTTAAAAGTTTGGCTTACCCATGCCCTCTGGAAGCCTCACCTTTTGTCCATTTTAGTTACTTTACTTTTTTTTTTTAGTTACACACTATCTTCAAGGGCCAGCCTATGAGAAAATATAAGGGGAAAGGGGATTCCAAATATATCCATGCTGCTTAGATCAGCATGCCAGTGCCGGTCCGTGGCTTGATAGGAGCCGGCCGCAGTGAGTGGCGCAACTCTTAAACAGGGCTGGAGAGGAGGAGGAGGAGAGGGCAGCCCCCTGGGCAGAGCATGCGCTGGGGATGGGAGACCGCAGGAGCGGCCATTCGCATCGTTGGGGGCCCGAGAGGGGCGAGTGAGCCGACTCACACACACCCACACGCGCATGTGCCGCCTGTTTCCCCTTCCTCTCACTCCCCCTCTATGCCAGCCGAGCCATGGCCACCGGTCCGCGGAATTTTTTTAACATGAAACCAGTCCCTGGTGCCAAAAAGGATGGGGACCCCTGACATAAAGTGTTAATACCACTTTATAATGGCCTTGGTAAAGCCACACTTGGAATACAGCACCCAGCTTTGGTCTCCATGATGTAGAAAAGACATGGAGACTCTAGAAAGAGTGCAGAGAAGAGCAACTAAGATTATTAAGGGACTGGAGACTCTAAAACATATGAAGAATGGTTGCAGGAACTGGGTCTCTCTAGTTTAATGAAAAGAAGGACGAGGGGAGACAGGATACCAATATCTCAGGGGCTGCCCCAAAGAAGAGGGAGTCAAGCTATTCTCCAAAGCACCTGAGGGCAGGAAAAAGAAGCAATGGGTGGAAACTAACCAAGGAGAGAAGCAACTTAGAACTAAGGAGAAATTCACTGACAGTGACAATAATTAATTGGTGGAATGAAGTTGCCTCCAGAAGTTGTGGGCGCTCCATCACTGGAGGTTTTAAAGAAGAGATTGGACAACCATTTGTCTGCAATGATATATAGTTCCCTCTTTGAGCAGGGAATTGCATTAGAAGACCTTCAAGGTTCCTTCCAACTATGTTATTTTGTATTCTGTATTTTTTCCTGAATTCCACTAAAGCCTTTTTCTTAAAAAACAAAAATAAAAAACAACTCTTTAAAATCTTGTAAAAAGGTTTTTAAAAAGGCTGCCATTTTTACCACAACATAAGCCCGGGGTGGGCAAACTTTGCAACTTTAAGTCTGAAGGACTTCAGCTCCCAGACTTCTGGAGAAGTCTGGGAGTCTTGCCCTCTCCTCTCCTCTCCCCTCCCTTCCATTTCCTTC
>JAPKID020004156.1:0-11859 GCA_026931265.2 Tropidonophis doriae
GAACAGAGATTTAAAATAAGTATACATAAATATAAATATAAAGTATTTCTAAATAATAACTAAATTTAAATCAAGGGGTTGCTTAGAATAAATTTACCACCCATATATTAAAACTTTGGTTTGTTATATGACAATAGGGTGCAGATTAGTTCATGCCCGGCTGGCCAGATGAAAATAGTAAGTTTTTAGGTGCCGACGGAACAAGCGGAGGTCCAAGATGGTACAGAGATCGGGAGGTAGGCCGTTCCAGAGGGTTGGACCCACCACAGAGAAGGCTCTTTCCCTGGGGGCCACCAACCGGCATTGCCCGTTTGATGGCACCCGGAGAAGACTCTTTCCATGGAAGCAAGTCAGTTGTAGGGATGTATGATAACAAAGACATGCAAATAGAAATAGAACAACTGTGGCAAAAGACAGCAAAGGTAGTACCAAGAGTAATAGGCACTTAGGGTGTAATGTTGAAACAACTGGAACAACACCAGTGTTGTCAAATTCACTATCAGTCAATTGCAAATGGCAGCTTTACTTGAAAGAGCTTACATCATGTGACAATGTCTGTAACATTCTAAAACCTCCACATCTGCCTGTCCAAGGTTCTTGGAAAGGACTCGATAGGTAAATAAAAATGCCAAGTCCATTCTGAAAATCTGGCTGACTGCAGTGGACCATAGTAATAAAATTGCATGTTGTAATACAGAATCTTGGGATTCTATACCATGCAAGGAATTTCAAGAGAAGGAGAAGGCCAAAGAACTTGAAGCAGAACCAGAAGAAGATGGAAAAGACATCAAAAACAATGGTTGAGGTCTCTAGAAGTGCAGGAACGTAACTTTTTATCTATTTTACACTCAAAATTATAAAAGAGGAAATAAAGAAGAAGATGGTATGTTAACCCAAGTCAGAAGGATGCACAATGAAATGCAATCAAATTTCTACAAAGCCCGTACACTCGGTAGACATTACAACTACTCACTATTACAGGTGCCTCTAGAGTTCCTAATCATACACAGATTTCAACTACATGAATGTTTGTTTATTTGATTTTAATATTTTCTTATCAATTGGAAATTCAAGGCAGAATTTATGCAGAACTCTACATTTAGAAAGAAAACTAGAGGATATAGCCATACTTTACAGAACACTTAAGAGTACTAGTGGTTATACAGGACACACTTACAAATTAATAGATAATTAACAGGTGCATCAAGAGATTTACACTGCTTTCATTCATTGTTATAAGAATCTGTTAGTCACGCTGGAAATATCTTGAATTATTATGAATAACTGGATTAAAAGTCCAAGAATAAGAATTCATACAAAAGGCCTTGAATTCGAATGGATATATCAAAAGAGAATCCCCTCAGATAATTCATATATTTAAAATGGAGTTTGATTTTGAAGATGTAATGGTAGGGTGACAGTTATATATTCACTATACCTTCCATATCAGCAAACTCTTCAAATCCATACATTTTTGAATGACCTAAAGAGTAAAAAAGTATTTTAAAAAAGTTTTTAAAAAAGAGTAAAAAATAATCACAGCTCATGCTTGGTATAAAGCCACAATCAACATGATTTGATTTAGAATAGAATAAAATATCTTTGTTTAGAATAACAGAGTTGAAAGGGACCTTGAAGGTCTTCTAGTCCAATCCCCTGCTTAAGCAGGAAACCCTACACCATTTGAGACAAATTGTTACACAACGTCTTCTAAAAGTCTTCCAGTGTTGGAGCATTCACGACTTCTGGAGGCCAGTTGTTAGTACTGTCAGGAAATTTTTCCTCAGTTCTAAGTTGCTTCTCTCCTTGATTAGTTTCCACCCATTGCTTCTTGTTCTGTCCTCAGGTACTTTGTCTGAAGATAAGGAACCTTGCTGGATTACCTCTGCTGGCAAAAGATTAGAACTAAGGTATTTGTAATTAAACACCTTGAAGAGTTGAAATATTAGAAGCTATAGGAATTATTGATGAACATCTGGTTATGCGACTAGTGCAAGAAAAGAACTATTTTGTGGCAAAAATGATTATTTATTACTGAAATAAAAGATGTGTCAAAATTGAATTTAGTGATATATCTGGCCTTTTCCTCTTATTTTCTGTAGGTCAAAAATGTGGAGGGCCAGATTTCAAAAACATATAAGCCCCTATTAGAAATATTTTAGGGTAGTTAACAGTATAGTGGAACAGTGCATGATAGTAACAACTTTTTTAAACAAGAGTTCCTCAATCAATCTTTATAACTATGTACTTTTATTTTTTTTCCTCTTTCTAATATATACCTGGTGAGATAGCATTCAGATACTGTTATCCTACCTATACTTGAAACAAATCTATTCAGATAGTAATACTTAACACATCCCTACTGGAACCAGTAAGTACAACAGGATGTAGCTTATCTGTCATGCTTTATAGTTAAGATTTATTATGTTTTGAAGAGCCATAAATTAAGAAGCTAATTCTCAGACTTTCAAAAAATTATGTAATGGCTCTACTGGGGATAGATTAGATTTATTAGAATAATTTTTATGGCAAGGAGTGCTCTTTTTTAAACAGTTTTTCTGCTTTTTCTCTGTACTGGGAAAAGCATTTGCTGAATTTCTGGTTTTTCTGCAGTTATGTTATAAACATAGTTTATAGTTAGTTGGATTGACCCAGAATCACATAAATCCTAGATCCTACGCAGGATAATAAAATAAACATATAAAGGTAATATGTGAGTGCATCCTATAGTTTGCCCTATGGCAATCACTATGTTATTATCACTATTATTAAAATTATTGTACTATTACTATTCAATATATTATAGTCTATTGATTTTACCTATTAAAGATAAACGTTTTCCTGTCCATTTGTTTCCGAAACTCAGGGGCAGTGCTCATCAGTATTTCTTAGCCAAGGGAAGACAATTTCCATGATCATGTGGCCAGCATGATTATACACCAAGGAACATGGAATGCTGTTACCTTCCCATAGAAGTGATACCTATTTATCTACTTGCATTTGCATGCTTTCGAACTTCTAGGTGGGCAGGAGCTGGGGCAAGGAATGGGAGCTCACCACATTGTGTGGTACTCGGGTCTCAAGCATTAGCTGTCAGCTTTCCAGGGGACAAGCTCAGCATCTGTAACTGCTGAGGCATTGCAATTCCATTACTTTATTAAAATTGCCTATATGTAGTCTACAACTTATAACCATGATTAGAACCAGAATTTGCATTATAAAGGTGACTGTTAAGTGAGTTATTTCCAATTTTATAATTTTTTTGCCAGTTTTAAGTGAATTGCACAGTCATTAAACAAATTCAGCACCCCTCACTGATTTTTCTTATGAGAAGCTGGCTGGGAGGGTTGCAAATGGTGATCACATAACCCCGGGATGTTGCAACAATTATAAATATATGTCAGTTGCCAAGCACCTGATTTTTGACTTTGTGTCTATGGGACGCTATGATAGTTGCAAGTATGCATATTGGTGATAGGTAACTTTTTTCATTTTAATTTGAATAGTTGCTAAACCAATACTTGTTAATCCAGTACTACCGTAAATTATGCTCTGCACTATTAATAGCATGCATCCATTATGCCAGCATGTAGAATATATTTTACCATTTTTTACATTATGCCTCGTCTTGCTGGCTTCTATACTTTTCTTCTCTTTTGGATATCCATTCCTCCTGAAATAAAAAAACAGTTTCTTTCATTTGGCTGCTTGTCTAATTGATGGTGGTTGCAGAGTGCATAACACATGTCTCTTGTGGCCCCTTCCCTCACCTGTAACAGAATAACAGAGTTCAAAGGGCCTTGGAGGTCTTCTAGTCCAACCGCCTGCTCTAGTAGGAAACCTATACCATTTCAGACACATGGTTGACCAATCTTTTCTTAAAAACATCCAGTGATGGAGCATCCACAACTTCTGGAGGCAAGACTTTCCACTGATTAATTGTTCCAACGATCAGAAAATGTCTCCTTATTTCTAGACTGGTTCTGTCCTTTATTAGTTTTCATCCATTAATTCTTGTTCTGCTTTGGGTGGCTTTGGAGTATTCTCCAAAGGTTGACCTCCTTGTCTTTATGGCAGCCCCTTAGCTATTGAAGCACTGCTATCATGGCACCCCTAGTCCTTCTTTTCCCTAAAGTAGATATACCCAATTCTTGCAACCGTTCTTCATGTTTTAGCCTCCAGGCCCTAATCATCTTTGTTGCTTTTCTCTGCACTTTTCTAGAGTCTCAACCAGTGATGGATTCCTACCGGTTCGGACTGGTTCAGCCGAACCAGTAGTGGTTTGGCACCTGGGTTGTTGGAACTGGCAGCAACCCGGGCCTATCACGCCCCCAAACGCCCCCAAACTGTTTGTTTTTTGCTTCTGCGCATGCGCAGAGCAGTTTTTATTGGATTGTGCATGCATGTATTGTGCGCATCAAGTGTGCACACATGGCACGTACACAAGCAAACTAGCAGTAGTGACTGCTGGAACCCACCCCTGGTTTCAACATCTTTTTTATATCATGGCAGCCAAAACCAAATGCAATATTCCCATGTGTGGTCTTACCAAGGCTTTATAAAGTGGTACTAACACTTCATATGATTTTGATTCTATCCCTCTGTTAACACAGACTAGGGCTGCAACAGCTTTTTTGGCAGCTACAGCATACTGATGGCTCATATATAAACTCCAGAATCCCTTGTGTGTATTGAACCAGGGACCATTATTCTATATCTCTGCATTTTATTTTTCTAGACTAAATATAGAGCCTTATTTTCCTCACCATTGAATTTTATTTTGCTAGACAGAGCTGCTGAGATCATTCTTGAACCTATCTTCTGGAGTGTTGGTTATTCCTGGCAGCTTGGTATTGTCTGCAGATTTAATGCCTTCTCCTTCTATCCCCTTGTTAAAGTTGCAGCTTTACTGGAAACTGCGTAGGCCAGCATTTCCTAACTTTAGTCAATTTAAGATGTGTGGACTTCAATTCCCAGAATAGCATTGTTGGCTGGAGTATTCTGGTAGTTGAAGTCCACTCATCTTAAAGTGGCTGAGGAGGAAAGAGGACGGCACAAGTACCTACAATTTTGTTCAAGCCACCTGTTCTTCCTCATGCTGATGGCTGCAGAGCTTTAGGCTTTCAAGCAGGTTTTCCAGCTGCACACAAACCCATTGAGCTGAAACCTGCCTGAAAGATCCTGTTGCCCACCTCCAATGTAGTTTTAATAGGACATATGTAATGCATGATAACATTTGACACTGATACGGATGAACCTGCCAATCCATTTCAACCAAAGAAACCAAAGAAACTGTAGACAATGAAGCCTTTACTTTACCATTAACATTTGATTCAAAGCGTTATGATTGGCAAAAACTAATTCCATATCTTTTTTCCAGCAATGCCTAATTATTATTTACTGGAAAAATTGTGGAGACTTCAACATTGATGGTACTGTGCCAAAAAAAAGGGAGGGACAAAATTCCCATGTTATAGTGATGAATGTAAAGTTTATCAGTCTAGAGCACTGTTTCTCAACCTTGGTAACTTTAAGTCCTGTGGACTTCAACTCCCAGAATTCCCCAGCCAGCATAGCTAGAGCAAATGTGAAGCATCCCTAATTACTTTTTTCAAGGCTCATCCTGGGGAGTGCTGGAAGCTGCCCTTTAGCAACATCAGAAGGGCAACAGATTTCTCAACCCACATCCAACAGGTGTTTATAATTATCTCATTATCCAATAAAAGCTGTAGCAGCTTCCATCTGGATCCCAGTTTTGGAATGCTTATATATGTTAATTTCTTCCAAATATTTTCTAAGCTTTTATTCTAATTCTATATCCACAAAAGTTGAGTAATAAATGCACATACATTTGTGGATGGTACCATTTATAAATATAGCCACTGTGACTGTGCTTAGCAACTATAGTGCAATTGTTTTGGTCATAAGTTACACCACTTACTTAAATTAAGCAGAGAAATTACATGCTACTCAAAATGTTTAAATCTGAACTGACCCAGACAGTATTCTAGTTGTTAAGAAGGATCATTAACACCTATGTTCCTGGCACAGACACTGTACTACTAAGGAGCTTCATGAACTACATACTGTATCATGTAACTTTAAGATTCCTTCACAGAGCATTTATGAGCAACAAGGTGGTAATTCTCATCAGAGCAATCCTTTTCTTCTTGCACTCATTTTCATTGTAAGCATGCCTTTGCATAATGCACAGATAGAAGTTTCTCCCCCCCCCCCCCCACTGGCACACCCACATAATAGTAAAATACGGGGTTATCTAGAGAAGAAAACTTGCAGGAAATTTAGGACAAATAAAGTTAATTTCTTTGAACAATGTTTAACTAATCTGTAGAATTTCCTCCACAAGATATAATAAAAAGTCCTATTTTAAGAAGAGACAAATTTATAAGCAGGGTTCTCTTAGTACATTTAGCCATAGTGTTTTATTTGTCTTATTTTTCAGCAACAAACACTATTTACAAACCTCATTTTAAACATAGCTTATCATTAAGTTTAAAATTTTAATTTTGTAGTGTTTATGCTCTGCCCATTTCTTTCAGGTACTAGTAGAAAACCGAAATTCTTTTAAAAACTCAATTATATCACTTATATATTACAACTCTATTTAAGAGTTGGTTTACTGCCAAGTCAAATCTTGCTCAAACAGTTGTATTTTTTGAAACATTGGACATCCAAACTTCCCAGGTTTTATGGGAGCCAAAGTCCAATTTACTCAGACAGCAGCACCATTACTGGAAAATAGATACTGGGGTAGATGTTGGTCTGGTCCAGCATGCTCTTGTTATGTTGATTCTGGCTGACCCATTCCATTTGTTGAACATTCCCCTTCCAAGAGGAAGATGCAGGAATCTTGTCTTCCTTTGCATCTCTTCACCCTACCCTGCCCATTCTTGTTAACAACATATTCTACATAGCATTACTTTGTCATTACATTCCTGACCTAAGAAATGGGCAGGGGGACAATTTAACTGTAACTATAATATTTTTTAAATTTACCACATTATCCACTTGCAGCCATTTCTATTGTATTGCATTTCTGTTGAGATATTTGTAGCCTCTGTACTCACTCACACAATTCACACTATTGTTTAGATTCATTTATTCACTGTCGTTTAAGCTTAACTGAGCTTAAGAAGCTTTTTAAAAAAAATAGTTCTTTTTGCCCTATTTTAAGATAAAGCAATCATAATTAAGAGAAATTGCTGTTGTTTGATCAAAATGTAAACTCTTCCCTTTCTCTCGTTTTAAGACTTGTATTAAGACAAATAAAAGTGTCTGGGAAATGGGGGTTAGAGAGATCTTTCTCTTTTTCAGTTTCACTTTTACCCCAGCTGATGGGTATTTAATATTAAGACTTTCAGAACTACCCTCATTTCCATTCCCCATGAATATTTCATGGGATAACTAAAACAAGGATTTACCTTTAAAGTTTAACCCTCTCATTCCCAGTATAGTGCCCTCTCTAACTATTGGTCTATGGGTTTAAAAATTCCATCCAGAAAGAATGGAACTGTAATCTACTGAACATGGAAGAGATCAAGTTGGGAAAAGCTGATATTTTAAAATATACGAAGCAAAAGAAGCTGCTTGAGAATAGCTAGCAGAAGATTAACCTGAATTAAAAGCTAAGGTTTTTTACAATTGTCTGGCTTTTGGTGGGAAAGGTCTGTGTTGCCCCTGAATGAACTTGACAGTGGTTAAATTGAAGCAGGAGGGTTTTTATCCTATAAGTATAAAAAGCAATGGATTGTGCATATTTGTACGGAAAGACTATTGAGTTGTCCAGGAACAACTAATTTTTTTTGGCACCATAGGCAAAAGAAACAATAGTACTGAATTAGGGATTAAGTTGCTGCTCTTTAATGGTATTCTAAGGAGAGTCCTTTTGTGATTAAACCAGAAATTTCTGCTTTAGATATAAAACCAATTGGTTGAATTTGGGCTAGTTATTTTCTCTAACCCCAGTAAGAAGATAATAGAAAACCACTTCCAAAAATCTTGTCAAAAAAAGTAGACAGACTAATCCTAGTAGTTGATACGAGCCAATGCTGTCTCAAAGATAGCACATGTGCACCCACACAATATTTGTTGCTCAATCTAAGCTCCTTTACCCTGCTTTTTTTTTAAAAAAAAAAAGTTGGGCTGGTTTGAGGTATAGTTAGCAGAGTTGATCTTAGTTTCACTGTTATATTAAATTATCCCTTTTCTTTGTAGGGGACTGAACATGGAAGTAGAAGAATGTGCTGAGAAGAGGATTGCATTAAATTTCAGAAATAAATAAGGTAGTTTCTAAAACACATTATACAACTACTATAGTTTTGCTATTGCTTAAAAAACAAGAGCAATTTTCGAATTAAATTCCCCGAAACATGAAAGCAAATTATCTGTTGTATAATCTAAGTAAAGAAATCCTATGTTAGGAAAGTAGGCTGATGAAAACCTGTAGCAGCAACAAGAGTAGTAGTAGTAGAGCAGCAACAGGCCTTCTTTTACAGATGTATTTACAGTTCCTTCTTAGTATGATGACAATGTTGCCTGTAATATCCTGAATCAAAAATGACTGTCTGATAGCACTCCCTTATATATCCCCACACTTGCTATTTGGGGTCTGCTTGTCCTGGGTATGTTCCATTGAACGATCCAGCAGTTGTAACCCAAGAACACAGTACTGTGGTTTCAGGAAGGCATCTTCATGCCCTTTTGAGTCACATAAGGATGGTAGGTAACAGAGTAAAGGGAAATAAAAGAATCAGAAAGATCCTTTTTTGATGACATTGCAATTCCAATTTAGGAAAGAACAATATGGTAGAATACAGTATGTGTTTATTGAACTGCCTCTTTGCGATTTAATTCCTTTTTCTTATTATATATAGTCTGATCCTTTGGCAGCCCATTGTAATTTGTCCCATTCCAAACCCTCCCCTCTAAATTAATCTCTGAACCCCCTTACTAGTTTTTAAGCACAACAGCAGGTCAAACTTTTGGCTCATGGCCTTATTATGCAGAACTTTCAAGTTAAATATGCTGAGAGGAAGTAAAGAAAGGCATGTAGTAGACAAGAATTGCTTGGGCGGATGAGATGATCAAACTTGGGTCACAAGACGTTTGTTGGGCACTTCTGAATTGCCTGTAGGTACCATGCCATCTAGAAATTCTGAATTGGGTACAATAAGTTCTTTGTCACCATGTTTCTCTCTATGTAGAGCTTTCTCATGAATATGAGCTTTCCTCTGGATGGCAGCAAGTTCTGGGGATGGTGGTGGGGTATATGGGCATGTTGTAATGTGGGTATATTGACCTTGATCCTCACAATCAGTTTCTCGGTGATAAAAGTAGCTGAAGTTGGAGACAATGACAGGTACTGGAAGTGAGATAGTGAGTACTCCAGCAATGGCACAAAGAGACCCCACAATTTTGCCTCCAATTGTTTCAGGGTACATGTCACCATATCCTACAGTCGTCATGGTAACCACAGCCCACCAGAAGGCAGAAGGGATGCTGGAGAAATTTGATTGTTCATGATCAGCTTCTGCAAAATAGACAGCACTGGAGAACAAGATGACTCCAATGAAGAGGAAGAAGATGAGCAAGCCCAGTTCCCTCATGCTGGCTTTAAGTGTCTGACCTAGGATTTGCAATCCTTTGGAGTGCCTGGAGAGTTTGAAGATTCTAAAGACTCTCACCAACCGGATGACTCTGAGGATAGCCAATGACATGGCAGGTTGACTTACCCCACGCTGGCGTGCAAACTCTGTACCAAGGGCAACAAAGTAAGGGATGATGGCTATAAAATCAATCATGTTCATGATATCCTTGAAGAAAGCTGGCTTACTTGGGCAGGCTATGAATCGCACCAGGAGTTCAAAGGAGAACCAACAGATGCAAATGGTTTCCACAATGAAGAAAGGATCTTCAGAATGAGATTTTGATGGCATTGTATGCGGAACACTGCTATTCAAATGATGGTGGACAAGCTGTGGAAAGGAAGAAAGGAAAACAGAACAACTTGATTAATGTGACTTAATTAATCTGAAGGATGTGAAGTACAAAACATTGATTTCAATTAGAAGAGATGGGCTAAATTGGTGAGTATATTAAAGCAAGTTTTTTTTCAAACTGGCAACTTAAGATGTGTGGACTTCAATGCAGTGGTGGGTTCCTACCGGCTTGGACCGGTTCGGCTGAACCCATAGCAGTTAGGCA
Source organism: Tropidonophis doriae (assembly GCA_026931265.2). Classification (NCBI taxonomy): domain Eukaryota; kingdom Metazoa; phylum Chordata; class Lepidosauria; order Squamata; family Natricidae; genus Tropidonophis; species Tropidonophis doriae. Next base: position 10,225 of record JAPKID020004156.1, read on the forward strand.
GCCTGGGTTGCTGGGACTGGCAGCGATCCAGGCCTGCCACACACCTGAACCAATTGTCCAGGTGGTGCCACAGGCATAGGCATCTGCAGAATAATTTTTATTGCACCACACATGCATGCACAGCATGCATCAAGTGTGTGCACAATGCACCCACAAGCAAACCCGCAGTAGTGCCTGCTGGAACCCACCCCTGCTTCAATTTCCAGAATTCAGGGATTTCAAATCTAGAAATCTTGAAGTTGCATAGTCTGAAAAACCTACCAGAGCTTACAAAGGAAACACACTCAGAAGGCTCTACAATTGAAATGGCTAGGCCACCATATACTATGCCCGAAAATACCAATATTTTTCCAAAGACAAATATGTTATGTGCCCATATATTGAAGTCTTCATAACTGTCACTTTATCATCATAAACACTGCGCTTGAATTATATTTCCATTGTACAGGTAGTCCTTGATTTAGCACCACAATTGAGCCCAAAATTTATGTTGCTAAGTGAAACATTTTTTAAGTGAGTTTTGACCCATTTTACGACTTTTCTTGCCAGTTGTTAAGTAAATAATTGCAATTGTTAAGTTAATAACATGGTTGTTAAATGAATCTGACTTCCCCATTGACTGCTTGTCAGAAGGTCTCAAAACATGATCACATGATTCAAGAGCAGTACAACTGTCATAAAAATGAATCAGTTGCCAAGCATCTGAATTTTGATTACATGACAATGGGGCTGCTGCCATTTTTGTAAGTATGAAAAATTGTCATAAGTCACTTTTTCAGTGCCTTTGTAACTTTCAATAATCACTAAACAAACTGTTGTAAATCGAGGACTACATTTAGTGGTTTTCTTAGTTCATTCTCACTAGCATGGCCTGCCCTTTGATTAGACAATAATAATTAATGAGGACAATAAAAGTAAATAATCACCAACCATGTTACTATGCTCACTGATTTTTCCCCATTTTTCTTTATCACCCCCAACTGCAGTTGACAGAAGCAGCCATTTTTGCCCCATTTTATTACCTTTCTTGCCACAGTTGTTAAATGAATCATAGTAGTTGTTAAGTTAGTAAGATGGTTAAGTGAATCTGTCATATTCTACAGAAATAGAATAGAATATAATTCTTTATTAGTGAAATATGACACACTAGCACCACTAGCTTTCCTTGCACTAAAGACAAAGATTTTGTCTTTGGTGCATAAGCTCTCAGTGTACATAAAAGAAAAGATACATTTGTCATGAATCATAAGGTACAACACTAATTATAATAACCACCACCACCACCACCAATAATAATAATAATATAATCTGCTTTCCTCACTGACTTTGCTTCTCAGACGGTCACAAAAGTGATCCTGGAGTCATTGCAACCATCATAAATATATGACAGCTTGCCACACATCCAACTTTTGATCATAGATTCCTGACTGTCCATGGAGGACCACTTGGCGGCCGTGGCCAGGGGGGCGTTCTATCAGGTACGCCTGATTCGCCAGTTGCGCCCCTTACTGGACCAGGATGCCCTTCGCACAGTCACCCAAGCATTTGTGACGTCTCAACTGGACTACTGTAACGCTCTCTACATGGGGCTCCCCTTGAAGTGCACTCGAAGGCTACAGTTAGCCCAGAATACGG
>JAPKID020004157.1:0-11859 GCA_026931265.2 Tropidonophis doriae
AACCAGGAACACAGCACCTGTCTGTTTTTTAAAGGCCTGCATCTTTAAACCAACTGCACAGTCCTAAGAAGAGATACAGAATTACAGACAGGTGCAGTATTCGCTGACTACACAAAAGCCTTCCTCTGTGTTGACCATGATGAGCTTTGGAACTGCCTCAAAGAACTGGAATATCATCACACCACATTCAACCCCAGTCATTGTACTCTGATCAGGAAGCTGCTGTAGAAATGGAATATGAAGACACACAATGATTCAGAATTGGAAAAGACACTTGACAAGGTTGAATCCTGTCATCTATCGTATTCAACATGTACACATCAATAGTTATGAGAAATACACATTCAGAGAATCTACCATTGAGGTTGAAATCAATGATATGAATATCAAAAACCTCCAATATCAAATAATACAACATTGCTTGTGGAAAGCAAGGACGATCTGAAGTGGCTAATTCTGATTCAAAGATGAAAGTGAAAAATTTAGACTGCACCTTAACATCAAGAAAACAAAGATAATGATAACTGCGGAGAACACACAGGTCAGAATGCAGATTAGTGAGACTATCACAAAGGAAAGAAATTAATCTTCCTGGGCTCTAAAATCGACCAAACTGGTGTCTACAGCCCTGAGATCAGAAGGCATATAGCAATTGGAAGAACTGCAATGTCTGGCATGAATAACTACTGGAAGACTAAAGACCTTTGAACTTTGATCCTAGAGGCGACTATTTTATACGTCCTATTGACTGCAAAAAGAACAAAGAAGTCTAGACCAAATCTCCCCAAAAATATCACTTGAAGCCAAAATTGCCAAACAAAGGCTGCTGTTATACTTTGGTCATGTCATGAGAGCTGACTCACTTGAAAAGACAATCATGCTGAGAGAGATCAGTGGAAGGAGAAGGGGCCACCCTGGTACCTGCTGGCTGAACACTATAAATGATGACACTGGGGTGACCATAGCCGATCAGAAGGAGATGGTGCAAGACCGAGGGTCATAGAGAGTGCAGATCCATAGAGTGGCCAAGGGTTAGACAAGACTGAATGGGTGACGATGGCTGTATTTGTTCTTCCTTGGGTTTCAAAGGATCTTTTTGGAACCAAATATAAATGGATCTTTGTGGAATCAAATCTAAACCAAATCTACAGCTGTAAAATTTGTGTTCATTACTAATCTAAATAAATAAGTATATACATAGACTGCCTTGATAATGCTGCTGAGTTAACTGAATTGGATCCTTGTGATTAAGAACATTTTTAGTGTTGATAATTTGTATCTGCAGAAGTTAACAGGCTTTTACAAAACCTAGCCAAAGTTTAATTCTTTGCATATTTAGTAATTTCAGATGTCTATAACATTTAATGATGAACAAAGGCAGATTTCTTTAAATCAATGCTGGTCAACCTGGTCCCTACTGCCCACTAGTGGGCGTTCCAGCTTTTATGGTGGGCGGTAGGGGTTTTGTCCTGCTTTAATATGCTTAATTTTTGTATGCTTAGATCATGAGATATTTTTCCCAATAAGCAGTGGTAGAACAATAAAGGCTTTACAAAAACACCATAATAGTAACATGGAATTTTTAAAAACATTGATAAATGAAGTTGAAATCAGGAGTAATAAAACATTAAATAATAGCAGCATTCTGCATAATCAAATACAGACTGGGGTAGAAACTTCAAATTTTGGAAACTTGATATGCATATTAAGATCATTTTCATATTTTCTTTGAATTACATTTGGAAGTATAAGTTTTCTTACATTTGAAAAAAACAGCTTTCCACATTATAAAAAAGATGGGTATGCTTTTGATTCAGGATATGTGTCCAAAAGTAATTCTATTATATTAAGAACAATTATACAAGTAGGACTAAAATATTCTCTTTCATAATGACAAAATAGCCAATCATCAGCAAAATAGTTGCCTCTGTAAAGTCATAAGAGGCAGCTTCTCTTGTGTATGAATATGAATTCTTCTGAATCCATAGGACCCTCTACTTTCTTATGACATAGCATAGAAAGTACCAATTACTATAGAGGCACAAGCATTTGGCCCATGTTAAAATAATTCATCTGAATATTGACATTAAGCTGAAGCAGTTCCATGCTCTGGTTGTACTTTGATACTCATTAGAATATTGAAATGAGGATTCCTGGATGAATCCACATCCTGGTAACACATTGTTCGGTTTACATACAGTGTGGGGCGGTCTTTGAAAACAATTGAGAAACAGTCATTGCAAATGTTCTGAATACAAAACTGTTTTAGAGCAGAGCTAGATGAAGGAAACATATCTTAAAACAGCTGCACAGACCATTTCTTTGTTTCCAAACATAACTCGGATATGACAATAGAGAAAAAGAGAAAATGTGAAAGAAAATGGAAATGGAAAAACTGGAGGACTAGTAAGTACAAGTCTTATGTGCAAAAGTATTAATTAGGTTAATTTCATAACACAATCCTGGTGGACATAAGATTATATTGAAGATGCTTGGAACAGAATTATTTTACAAATTACCTCTGAAATCTATGAAATTATGTTAATAGAAAATATGAAAAGATAGGATGAAGAGAAAGAATGTGGAGGAGATGCATATAAAAATAATTGCACCAAAAATGAGGACTAAGATACTAAGCATGCATTTAATGTAAAATCACTTAATGGTTTTCATTTCATTTCAGGCACAAATTCCCCAGAGAAAAAAATATTCCAAGTAATCAAAGTAAACATTTTCTTAGCAAAAAATCTGCAACTCGCCTTGTATGAGTTATATGCTGCCTACTAACCTAGAAAAAAACCTGGAACAGAATTTGCAAGCAAGGAAAACAAAAAGGTTGGAGTTGAATTTGGAGGATCTGGGCTTGGAAATGCCTCAGGTAAATTCCCAATACACTTGTCTAAGCAATTTTAATATTGTTTCAAAAGCAAAATAACATCTTAAAATAATTGTATCTAATTTGGTATCCACCACTGTAATATCATTATTCTTCCAAAAAACAATATACTTTGGTTATAAAGTAGAACAAGCAAGAAGGCATGTAGAACTTGCTATGTCTTCTGACCATTATGTTATGAAAAGATATGTTTTATTACCAATAAAAGTAAGAATGGCTATAGTACACATTTATTTAATTTCAAATATTGTAGATAGGATAGAAAGATGTAGAGATCGCTCCTTCTGCAAACCCATCATTTGTTTTAATTATTTTTATTGAATAATTGATAGCTGGATTCACAAACATAAATAATGATGAGTTCAGAAAAATGCTAAACCAAATTGGCTTAGCACATCTCATGAAGTCGGACAGAATCATAATACCATATATGTAGAAAATACTAAATGGTTGTTAAGTTGAAATATTTATTTTAATGCATTGTAAGAATGAAAAAAAAAACAGAAAATATACAGTGTTTGAAGGATTGATATTTTTGTTTTGTTTAATAATAAAATAGAAATGTTTTAAGTTCCAAACTAATATTAATGTATTATAGCCCAGCGTGAGTGGAATGGATCCTCCATTTGGAGATGCCTTTCAAAGCCACATGTTTTCAGAACAGACTCTGATCAGCACAGATCTCTTGGCTAATAATTCTGATCCAGATTTCATGTATGAATTGGTAAGCTGCATTCATTTGTCTTTAATGGCATGAAGCATATTTCTTGTTCCTAAAGAAATTTAGGTGAAGCTACCCTTTGAAATCATATATATATGTATATCATGTAACTTGATTTTTATACTTCTGTAAAAACTGTTCTAATTCTGACATTTCTTAAGTGTTTTGAGCTGTGTTATAATGGGGGTGATATAAAATGTGTATCTGTGGATGAGTAAGTATATTTATGTGAATTAGACTTTTATATGGTAGGTACTAAAAATTTATGAGAAGATTCCTTTGGATCAGACAAAAGCCTTATCTGTTACCTCTGTTGTGTACATTTTTAAATTATATCATATATGCTTTTTATTCAGTTTTTTTCTAAACCACATAGTTTCAAATTTGTAGTCTTTCCTGGTTCGTAGATTAATTTCCTGGTTCAAAGACTTGATCATTTGGGATGATGCCAATTTTAAACATATTCTGATCTATTTAATATATAATTAAAATAAAGCACTTCAGAATGTGAATGTTATGGGATTAATTCGAGAAAGAAGGACTTCTTACCACTTTGTCTCTTGTTCTGATTCACTCATTGTCATTGACCATTGAGTTTTAAACAAAGGGATAGTCTATAAGATACTAAAACCGATGGGGTGTTCCTATTGGCAGGGTAAGCACTGAGATAAGCATAGGAATTGTTGACTTCCCAAACTCCCAAAATGTTCAGAACCAATGCACAGCATAGGACTATGTGATCATTTGGTAAATCCACTGGATTCAATGCAACTTACTTTAGGTACTGCTTTAAAATCCTATATATAATATGTCCTTCAAGGTGCACCTGGTATTAATTATTAATTTCTTTTGGTCTTAGCTGGATGATGGGGTAAGAATCTGGATAGAAATGCATTAACTGTTATTGATATGCTTGTGTCTATTTACTTTAATAGGACAGAGGAATGGATTGCCAACAGAGTTCCAGGGACAATCTCCTTTCTATAGAGGACTGTAAAGAATTTGAGAACTTAGAGACTCTTACTGACATTCTGGATACTGAAATGTCTTTCCCTGCTAATTGGGATCAGTGGGATACTTACTGTGAAGATTTAACAAAGTATACAAAATTAACCAGCTGTGACATTTGGGGAACAAAAGAGGTGGACTATTTGGGTCTTGATGATTTTTCAAGCCCGTATCAAGACGAAGAGGTAATAAGTAAAACTCCAACTCTGGCTCAGCTCAACAGTGAGGACTCTCAGCCTGTCTCAGATCCACTATGCTATTCAGAGTTGCTGTTCAATGCAAAACAAACCCAATTAACGTCTCTGCCAACCAAGAAAATTACAAGAGCAGCCGCCCCAGTTTGTTCATCAAAAGCTGCTCAGGCTGAAGCACCTTTATCTGAGTTTGCTCAGAAAGCAAGCAAGGCCAATTCAAGCACACAAATCATGGTTAAGACCAATTTGTACAACAATGAAAAAGTGAATATTCACATTGAATGTAAGGATTATGTTAAAAAGGCAAAAGTGAAGATAAATCCAATGCACCAGAACAGATCTGCTCTGAGCCACGCAAATGCTGATGCTGCAAAAGAAAACACCTGCTACTGTGGAGCTGTAGCAAAGAGACAAGAGCAGAAAGGAATTGACCCCCTTCAGAATCATAGTGCTCCTGTATTGCCTTTCAAAGAGACTCAGGCTCTGCTCCTCACGCCACCCCAGGAAGCTCCAGGACTTATTGTTGAGAAGAGCAACCTCTCTGCTAGCACCTCGGTGTCAGATCCTTCACAGAAAAAAGAAGAGCATAATTATTCTCTTTTTGTCAGTGATGGCTCAGCTGATCATGCAGGCACAGCCGATCCTGATGAGGATGAAGATGATGAGGAAGAGATGGAAGATGAAGATCACGATGAAGGCTTTGGAAGTGAGCATGAACTATCTGAAAACGATGAAGAGGAGGATTATGAGGACGATAAGGATGATTACATCAGTGATACATTTTCTGAACCAGGTAAATAAATTCATGCGATCTAGATACACACTATTAAACCGTTCTTCTTGGTGATGCTTGATGTTCTTGAAAGCATTACACATTCTCAAATTGAAAATGAGTTTTTAGCCAAATAACTTTCCTGCTTAATGTAACCAAAGGAAACACAGTCTAGACTGCAACAGAGTTGTATTGTAATTTAATGACTTATACAACACTGATGAGGTTTGTTTATTTATATTTCGTATTTTTAAACCGCCCCCCTCCCTCAAAGAGGGAGGCTCTGAGCAGAATAGGTTGCTTTTAAGATAAGCAATCATCAACAATATATATAATAGAGCCTGTTAAGCATCCATTTAGAGGTGTAGGTTTTTTTACATTTTTGGAATGTTGAGATCTTATATAGAAATTAGATGGCCATGCTGTATGATCTATACAGAAGTTTTTCCAGAAATAGTGTTGATCATTCTAATGAATAAATGCCACTGCTTCTTGGTGTCCATCAAGTGATTTATTATTCTTTCCATTGCATAGCCTAATATAAATAATTCATGAGTGTATCTATTTAACATTTTATCTAACATTCATTTCCTATGAGCATAAACAGACACAAGTACAAATGACTTCTGTGGGGAAAAAGTCATATCTGGTCTGGGAAACCAGGTGCCTATTTTAATATGACATTTAAAAAATACCTATTTAGGATGATTTGGAATAGTAAACAAGCGGTGAGCAGACGAGTGAAACTTCATCTGCAAATGCAAAGCATCTACGTTGCATGTGTGAAACTATTCCCCCACTCCCATCCCACCATTCAGTCCATGGAAGACAATTTGTCTTCCAGAAAATTGGTCCTTAGAGCCAAAAAGGTTGAGGACCACTGATTTAAAGCATAATATGGAAGCTAAAAAAATTATATGCATACTTTTATCTGTATCTGACTGTGCACTGTATATCTGTAATGAATCAGTGATCATTTTGACTTTCTAAAATCAAAGAGGTAGAATGCTGATTGCAAGAGACCATTAGTTGAGCAGACAATTTGGTAAAGAACTTCCAGGCTCTGCTTAAGAACAAAATAGTTTAGAGATACTCTGGAAAAGTCCTATGCCATGAGCCCAGCTTTGTCCATTAGTCATCTGATAAATTCTCTGTTGGTAATTGGGAGAAAAAAATTGAACACTGCCAGAAATTATCAAAATTTAAATTTCCCCTTTATTCCAACTCTTTTTACTCTTTGATATACTATTCTCTACCTGTCTCTAGTTCATTTGCTCTGGTCAGGCTCTATAATAGTACAATTTTATAAATGTTTAGGTTTTGAAAATGATTCTGTAGAAGATTTGAAAGAAATGACTGCAATATCTTGTCGAAAAAGAGGCAAGCGGAGATACTTCTGGGAATATAGTGAACAACTGACACCATCACAGCAGGAGAGAATGTTAAGGCCTTCTGAGTGGAATCGAGAAACCTTACCAAGCAACATGTATCAGAAGAACGGATTACATCATGGTAAGAATTTACTGTATCATTTAAATAAGGTGTATAGGAATTTCAAATCTGTTTAATAAGTGTTGGGTTAACGTGTTGCGATTTGGAGGTATTGAAATATGCATGAATATATGTTGATAGTATTCTAAAATTTCTTCACCATAACTTTCTTTTTAATAAAATATGCAACTTTCATTCACCGTTCCATTAATTTATTGAAGTAATTGGAGGAGGAGGAGGAGGAAGGAGTCATAAAACAGTTTGCTTTTGCAACTTAGAAACATTTCTTCCCTATTTTGTGTATCATTTGTGACACTTCAGCAAAATTTGTTTTAATCTTCCTCTTTCCAGGAAATGCACTACAGGTAGTCCTCAATTTACAACTATAATCTAGCCCAAACTTTCTGATGGTAACTGAGAAAATTGTTAAGTGAGTTTTATCCATTTTACAATGTTTCTTGCCACACTTGCTAAGTGTATCATCACATTTGCTATATTAGTAACATGGTTGGTAAAGAGAATCTATCTTTCCCATTGATTTTGCTTATCAGAAGGTTGCAAAAAGTGAACATGCAACCCTGGGATACAGTAACTGTCATAAATATGATCAGTTGCCAAGTGTCTGAATTGTGACCATGAGAATGCTGCAATAGTTGTAAGTGTGAAAAAGGACGATAAGTCACTTTTTTCAGTGCTGTTGTAACTTTGAACAGTCATTAAATGAAAAGTTGTAAGTCGACTACTTATAGTCTGCATTTGTAGTCATTAAACTTGGTGAAAGAAATAAAAATGATACTTTTTATGTTATTGGTTAGAGTGGTTGTCATTTAGTTACATCAACATTTATTAAAAATGCTTTAAATTAAAAGCATAATAAACTAAAATATGCATTACTGATTTTCTCACTGTATGTCATGCACCTGCAGCATACTATTTATTTATTTGTTTTTATCTAACATGTTTTGTAGGTTGTTTAAAGTCCACATAGACTTCTTAGTTGTATTATATGAGATACAGTCCACATAGACTTCTTAGTTGTATTATATGAGATACAGTGCTGGCAAATAAACATTAATGTACAATAAGCATTGTAACTTAAATGTGTATCCTCAGTTTGAATGAAAATTTGCAACTTATTGATTATGATTGTATATATTTAAACAGGAAAATATGCTGTTAAAAAGTCACGAAGGACTGATGTAGAAGATCTGACACCTAACCCTAAAAAACTGCTACAAATTGGAAATGAACTTAGGAAACTGAATAAAGTAATTAGCGATTTGACCCCTGTCAGTGAACTTCCCTTAACAGCAAGACCAAGATCAAGAAAAGAAAAAAATAAACTTGCCTCTAGGTAACAATTTCCTGAATAAATATAGCATTAGCAATTCTGTTTGTTCCCTGTTTATGTTTTGTGTTTGTATGCTTGGGTGTATACATGCATGTATATAATATGTATGTATGTATGTATGTATGTATGTATGTATGTATATTGATTGTTGTGAGCCACCGAGAGTTGGGTAGTATATAAGTTAAATGTTGGGTAGTATACAAATCTGATAAATTATTATTATATTCCTATTGACAAGCAGTTGTAGACTGATATATTGAAAAAGGAAAAGTTATTTTACAAGTGACAGCTTTGTATCTGACGGCTTGGTTAAGTCTAATCATGTGGAAAAGGTTGTTTATTATTTCTTTAACAAATTTATATGGCAGCCCAACTCATGGTGACTGAGGGCATTAAATTCTTCCTTACTTTAATTAAAATTCCCTTGCCTCACACCTCTCATAGCACATTGGAAGAATCTCTGATAATTACCTGTTGTGTATAGCCAAAATATTTACATTTTAATTGTATTATTGAAACTTACAATATTCTAGAATGGTAAAATGTCACCAATTATGTTTTTTTTAAATTTTTATAATATCATTTTTGTTTTAATGTCATTTTTATTCCTATTTATGACAGTTGTTTTTTAAGATTGTACTGCATATGTTTTAAATTACATGATAGACTAAATGTAAATGCTTTAGAGTCTCTTGATTGGGATAGAAATATGTTTAATAAATAAATAATCACAGGAATTATTTTGTTAGTGAAAGGAGAAATGAGAGCTGGTATCAGAAATTATAGTCTGGGTGTACTGCTTGGTAACTTCTAATATTTTGAACCTCTGATTATTTGTGTGATGAGCAGCCTAAACAACAGGAAAAATATCTCACCAATTCTTTTCCTTCTCAACATCACAGGGCTTGCCGACTGAAAAAGAAAGCTCAATATGAAGCCAACAAAGTTAAACTTTGGGGACTCAATACTGAATATGGTACGCTTTTATAGGAGGAAAAAAACAGCTGTCTTGTATTTGAAAATATTACACATACTCGGTTTCAATTGATCAAGATTAGGATACCTTATTAAATCTTTCAAGTATGCTGATTGATGAAACTGTCCGTTTTGAAGTATAATAATTATCTGAAAGGTGGTCTATATGGGTAACTCACAAGGTATTCGGTAAAGTTATTGTGTTTTGTAAAAAGTTTAAAAAGGTTTAACAATCTGAAATGTTTGCTATATTGCTTGATGGGGAAACTAGGGAGAAGGGGGCATTGTGGTTTAGGGTGTCCCCCAGAGTCTTGTCTGGTATCTGTTTGTTTGTTTCGTACAAAGATTTTTTTTCTTTAAATGTTTTTTTCTACCTTTCGATTTGTAGTTTACTTTTTTTCTGTATTACTTTTTACGACTTTAGTCTTCAGTATTAATGTAGTTTTATTAGTTATTTTATATCAATATGGAAATTTCAGGTGGAAGAATGGTATAAAATTGCTTTTACATAATAGATGTATTCTTCCTTTTCAGAAAACTTGCAGTAAGGAGGACTTATATTGTTGCTTGATCTCTTTGCAGATAACTTACTGTTTGTGATCAATTCTATCAAACAAGAAATTGTGAACAGAGTGCAGAGTCCTAAAGATGAGAGAGTAACAAATATGAGTCAAAAACTTGATGTACTTATTAAAGATACTCTTGGTAAGTGAACAACAAATACAGTTCTATTTATAAGCAGTAAAAAATCAAAATAGTGCTCTCACTTAAGTATTTCTAAATTTTGAAAATACTAGTTTTAGTTATCTAATTTATGAAATTTATATGGTCATCCATCTCATAAAAAGGGACGTTGGGTGGCATATAGCAAAAAAAAAAGTATTAAAACAATAAACATGTCAAGCGTAGTCATAAAAAAACACACAAGAGATTCACTTAGCAAAGGAAACCTCAAAACCTCACTGGCCCCTTGAGACCCCCTAGATCTGATAATAAAGCCAGGTCATGAGGGACTTCCAGAAAGTAAAGGAAGGATGGAGCTGAATCTCTTCAGAGGGAAGAACATTCCATAAGGAGGGAGCTGTAGCAGAGAAGGCTTGGCTACTCAGGACTGCCAAATATAGTTCCCTGAGTAACGGGAACCTGCAGGATGTCTGCCTTGCCAGATTTGATGGGATGAGCAGATATAATTGGTAGAGGCAGTCCCTCAAATAACCTGGCCCCATGTCATAAAGAGTTTTAAAGATCTAAACACAGCATCTTGAATTGGATGCGAAAGCAGACTGACAACAATGCAGCTCAGAGTAGATATGTAACATTTGTTTTAGTACATATAACTGCCCACATTACTGCACTTTGCACCAGCTGAAGCTTCTGGAAACTCTTCAAGGGTCGTCCCACCCATGTATAGCTCATTACAGTAATCTAATCCTGAAGTGATTAGGGCATGAGTTACTGAGCACTGCCTCCCCCTGCATGAGCCAAGAATGGATGTAGCTGGTCAAAGCAAGAAGCTACAAAGGCATAAACCTAGAACTGGCAGGCACCAAACTCTAAATGAGTCAGTTTTGCTAGGATTCAGATAAGCCTGTTCCCCATTCAGAACACCAATCAGAAGACGTACACAGACACACACACACCAGGCTACTTTGACAAGCCAGATCTAAAGAGCAGGTGGCTGAGCTCACAGTCATAAGGACTCTGTCTGATTCTTCAAGCTCAACAGATTTAAACCAAACTCAGATCTAGTTGCTCAGATAGCACACATCATCTTTTAACCTTGATGTGTATCTTCCCTTTCATTCAAGAGATCAACAATTACCAGTCCTAAAATTATTCTTTCTCTTTTCTGTCATTTACATTTGTATACACTGATAGAGAGAATGTCAATAGTGTACTGATTTTAATTTAAAGAAAGATGATTGGAAGACACCAAAGTTAAGCTCTCTCCCTGTAGGGTGGTCTCATAATTTACTCACTGACTTCTTTCTTAACGTTTCTCTTTGGGTTGGATATATACCAGGCAAAACAAAAAGCCTGCATATAGGAATGTAGCTACTTGCTCGGACTTAGATTATGATTTCCTAATAAAAAATTGTATAGTGCTACTCATAGAGTTGAAGGTTATAAACAATGTGTCCTAAGATTTATCTGACCTCATTATTGATTAAACTAGCCTCAAGTTACCTAACAACTACAGCCAGTTTCTTCTATATTCTTCTCTGCAATGTTGCTGCCTACTCAGGTTTAACATGTATTACATACTTATATATTCAGCTTGTCATTGTTCATTGGCCATCTTTTTATTTATTTATTTTTATTTATATAATAGAATTTATAAACCGCACCCTCTCCCTCGAAGGGACTCGGGGCGGTGTACAGGTAAATTAAAAACAACTAAAAACCAACAAAGACATACATAATTAAAACCGAATTAAATTACCCTGTACA
>JAPKID020004158.1:0-11859 GCA_026931265.2 Tropidonophis doriae
TTGCATCTTGAATTTTCTGTAGGCAACGTGATAGTTGAGCTCCTTCAGATCCAAGATGGCTCTCACTCCGCCCGTGCTCTTGGGGACCAGGAAGAGAATGGAGTAAAAACCCCTCCCCTCCTGATCCCGAGGGACAGGTTCTATGGCCCTGATGTGTAATAGGTGGCAGATTTCTGCCTCCACAAGCCCTCTCCTGGTGTGACACCTGGGAATGGGGCAACGGATAAAACGATGGGGAGGGGTCGAAATGAACTCTATAGTGAGGCCGAGACATATTGTTTGCAATACCCACGCGTCCGACGTGGTCACCTCCCAGCGATCCGCAAACACCTGGAGACGGCCCCCTATGGGAGGGAGTGACTGGAGGTCACTTATTGCGGTGGAATGGCCGGCTGGCCTGTCCGCCGCAATAAAGGCGCCTGCCATAGGGTTGGTAGCGATTTCGGTCCCGAAAGGACTGCCTGTCCTGGGGACGGTCCTGGTTCTGGAGGTCACTTATTGCGGCGGAACGGCCGGCTGGCATTTCCGCTGCGATAAAGGCGCCTGGCATAGGGTTGGTAGCGATTTCGGTCCCGAAAGGACTGCCTGTCCTGGGGATGGTCCTGGTTCTGGGAGTAGTTCCTGTGAAACGAGGTGGAAGGAGCGGATGAGGATTGCGTGTCAGCAGTCCTGAAGGTTTGCCTACGAAAGGGAGGGTTCCTGTAGTCCGGTTTACGAGACACGGAGGGCATGACTTTCTTTTTATCCTTGTTCTCCACAAGGACCGAATCTAGGGACTCACCGAACAGTTTGGTCCCTTTAAAGGGAGCAGACGCCAGCTTCCATTTTGACTGCATATCTGCGTTCCAATGGTGTAGCCATAATAAACGGCGTGAGGTTATGTTGGACGCCATGGCGTGGGAGAAGAACTTTGCGGCATTAAGGGAGGCATCAGCTGTATACTCCTTCGCCATCATGATTTTATTAACATCCTGGCGGAGTCTGGTATCGCCCTGGAGAATGCGTTTAAGCAATTGGCGCAACCAGGCAATGGAGGCCCGGCTAAAAAAGGAGGCCGATGTGGAGGCCTTAATCGCCCAGGCAGCCACCTGGTGCATTTTATGAGAAGAACGTTCGGCCCGTTTCTCCTCGGCCTTAAGGCCCTCAAGTAAATCAGGAGGAAGAACCGAATTTGAGGTGAGAGCGGCTATCGGGGAATCGAGCTCTGGGAGTTTGAGCAATTCCTCCAGACCAGGGTCAACAGAATAAAGCTTCTTGTCATTGTAGCCCAGGTAGCGGGCTGAACCCACTGACGCTGGACTATCTCTTTAAGAGCTTTGGAGCTGGCACTAAGTCCTGAGACTGAACTGACTCATCAAAGAGGCCGCCACTAGGGTCCTCAAGATCCAGTGGTGCCTGGGAATCAGGAATAGCCTGGGAAGGGGCCAGAGGCACATCCGTATGAGTGATTACCTTCGCCTTATGTAGGATGGACTTAAATAGGGTAGGCTGGAACAAGCCCGAGAAGGCGGGCTTGTCCGCAGTCACTCCTTCGTCCTCGGAGAGCTCGGGTTCTGCGAGGTCATCTGGTTCAGAAACTGACCCCGCACTAACCAAGGATGGGCGAGGGGAGGGAGGCCTGGGGTGAGGAGGCCTGGTTTTAGGGCCCTGAGCAGGCGCCTCAGCGCTCTCTCTCAGGCCTTGGGCAATCCCCTGGGACATGGCCATGGAAATTAATTCCCTCAGTTCTGCTGAGAGGGACGGCCCCTGGTCCTCAGCAGGACGACTGCTGCGATCAGGTGGCACCTCCGAGGAATGGTTAGAGGCCCCCAGTGGCCCCTGGGTGACTGGGCCTGGGTCCTCCTTTAAATCACAATGAAATAAATCCGTGCCTCCCCAATGGAAGGAGAGGGAGATCTAGATCCCAGGGATGAATGGTCCAAGGACAGGTCCCTGGAATCCCCATCATATGAGGAGATATGGCCTGGCGGGGCCAGGTCACCTCCCACGGTGGGCTCCGGATCAGCTGCCCTATGGACCTGGGCAATGGTGATAGTCTGGCGCTGGGCCCTATCAAAATGGTGATCCAGGGCCCTCTGGCGCCTGGCGTCTGCCCTGTTGGGAATGGAATCATCCCCCCTAGAATAGGGGCCTCTACTAATGCCCCTGATGGCTTTCCTAGCCGCCCTGCCTGCCTGCCTGGTGAGGGGCCTGTCTACCCAAGAAGAGGCCCCCTGCTCAGGGAGCTCAGTAATGGTGTCTTCAGCCATGGAATTCAGTGTCGGAGAAGGCAGGAACAGCAAGGAAGGATCGCAGGTTAACTTGCGTTCGTAGGCTAGCCGAGTGCGCTCAGAGATGAAGGAAGAGTCCACAAAGAAACAGTCGCTTCGCCCTGGAGAGCCACAGGAGACAACCGCCACTTCCGAGGCAAGGAGAGCAAAGGCGTCAATAAGTGGCTACAATTGGCGCTGGCAGGAGATTCAAGGCTTCTGATTTGTCTTCGGAACGACCCAAAATGGCCGTTCCCAACCAGCGGCGCGGAGATGTGTCCAAAATGGCGGCCGGGCTTGCCAGCAACAGACGGGCCAGCAGGAAGGCGGCAACGGCGCTCCCTATACCGCATGGATCGTCGATGAACGGACGACCCGCCGGAGACGAAGGGGGGACATCGCAACGATCCTACGGAACTGAAGTTCCTCCCACCCCCAGGGAGCCTGCAAGGCGCAGCGCTACAGGGAGCGAGACAGACCTGACAGGGCAATGCGATGAAGATGTGAAGTAAGGGAAGGGAGTCCAAAGGAAAAAAATGCTGTCAAGGATAGAATTAAATTCAAAGAAAATAAAAATAAGCAATATTTTAAACAGCAAGCTGCTAAAAGCGTCCTAAGGGCTTGAACTGAATTGAAACAACTGGAGGATTGTGGGAAAGGAGGGCGTGACACTTTCAATTCAGTCCAATGGGCAGCGGAGCTGACATAAACCCTTCCATGGACACTCTGAGCAGTGCACCTGAGAACATGCTATGCCTCATGGTCTTTTCTCGCTGCACATTCCATGGTTTTCAGGCTATTGGTCCTTACATTGACAATGGAACCTGGGAGTCTTCCGCCTGTAATACTGTCCTATTTCCTCCCAAGCTGATAACTCCTAGTTATTCAGCCAGCATGGTTATTATTAAAAATATTGGCAGCTGAAATAATAATATATAGAAGATACCCACGCTGGGGAAATTTATTCTAGAGCTATCCATGAAGGTCATAGCTGGAATATTTTCTTGTTTCCTCATTTACCCATACTGTGCATACTTTAGTTTGCAATCAACTTCAAGTTTAAAAGTTTTAGCTCATGTTTTCTCCCTAATACTTAATTGCTAGCAAGTTTGCAAATTAAGATGCCTTTCAGCTTTCAAAATATTTTATTCATTTTCTTTTTTTGGCTTTTTAAGGAATCTGTGATCTAGACACTGATTTTTATGCCATTGTATCAGGATAAACAGAAGAAACTGATCGTCTTTTCTTTCAGATTCTTCAGCTGCCTTGTGCAATTGGAATAAATAGGGTTGAGCTACACATGCTTTTCTTAAAGTATATAACAATGCAGTATTTTAGAAGGCATATTGTAATTTATGTCAAGGTTAGACATATGGGCTATTAATATATTTTTCTTTGTTTCAGTGGGTAGGAGCAAAACAACATGAACTGCAGGTAAATTCTATGCAGCTACTTTACTATCAAGCACCAATGTCATGTGGCATGTTGCTGTGCGTTGTACCCTTCTTTGAGCCAATCTTTGGAGAAGGTGGAATTTTTGGCCCATGGACTCTCTCTGCTGTGGTAAATTATTTATTTTTCTTCATTCTATTTGTTCTAAATGCTCTTAAAATTTAATAAACAACATTCCTGTTTAAATATAGGCAAATATAATCCTAAATTTGGAAGTTTTTTATTGAATCATCGTTTCCCGTATTTAGTGTAGCCACTGAATTTTTAAATATGAGATATTACAACTGAAGGACTGTATGAAAAGGTCAGCCCAATGCTGAATTATTTTTTAAAATAATCTTTACTTTATAAATTAACATAAATTAATCTGACTAATAATGACTTCATTCGGTATATTACTTTTCAAACTTTTTCAGGTATTTGTCTGAAGGCACACAATTAAGTTATTTTCCTGAAATCAAACAAGCTGGTCTTAAATGATTCATTTACATTGTTTTGGTTAGGGGGTGGCTTGGTTCTTCTCTTGCCCTGAATTTTGACTATTTTTGACTCTGCCAGCTTATTATATTGTTTTCGAGGGACAGTAAAGACTGTAGTACCATTAGGTTTTAATGCTCTGATGTCATTTTTTAATTGTAATGGCATTCTTGGTGCTTAATGTTTATTTTTACTTCATACTTTGTGGTGGTGTATTTTTGTTTCAAAATAAAAATTAATTTTTAATTCATGCTTTTATTGTATATCACTCCATGCATGATGTAATCAAAAGGCAGAGTTTATAAATTCAGTAAATGATAAATAATTCAAAATACACTGACAATGTCTCCTTAAATGGTGACAAAATATTTGCAACCAAATTGCCAAGCTCGGAGCTCAAAACAACAGCCTAACTTCCAATCCAAGCTACTAATATTCAAACACATTTAAATGATAAATAAAACTGTTTAGGACATGGTACTTGAGACATTGCTGGAAATAGGTATTGTGAAATGTAGATCTATGAAATCCTTTTATATAGTTTTGTTAACTTTTATACTCTATTTCAGCTATCAATTAAATGTTCAAAGAAAAATGCTTCAAGATTTTTAACATTTATCAAATGGAATAATAATTCAAAGTAGAAAAAGCTAAGGATAAGAAATCAGATCCAATTGTTTATAAACACAGGCTGTAATTCTTACTGTGAATGTAAAATAATCAGAAAGGCAATGAACAGGATACCATTTGCAACCATCTATGTCACTTTATATTGTCTATTAAAAACAATTTGCAGTGATTTGTAAGTGTTTTCCCCCCCCCTAATCCACAGTCTATGGTGCTGGTCTCTGGAATAATAGCATTTATGGTGAACTTGTCTATTTACTGGATTATTGGGAATACTTCACCAGTGACGTATCCTTTCATTTGAAAAATTATTGCTGCAGTTTTGCAAAATTATTTACTGTATTATACTGGTAATAAACTATACAAATCAGAAACATCAGGTGAGTCACCAATAAAATCTTTTAAGTAAAACTTTCAGAAATTGTAGAATTATATTGTATTGGACTTAAATACTATGTTTCAGGATCTTTCAACAAGTTTGTTTTTATTGTTTTATGAGAGAATAACTCATCTCCAATTCCTGGATTTACTTTCTATAGTAGCAGTAAAATAATGATGAATCTTTTATTGAAAAAATATATAAAATGAACACAGCCAGTCCTCGATTTACAACAGTTCGTTTAGTGACTGTTCAGAGTTACAACAGCCCTCAAAAGGCCCATTTTTCACACTTATGATCATTGCAGCATCCTCATGATCAAAATTCTCAATTCTCAGCAATGTCTTGGGGTTATGTGAACACCTTCTGACAAGCAAAGCCAGTTTGGAAACCAGATTCAGTTAATAACCATGTTACTAATTTAACAGCTGCAGTGGATTCACTTAACAAATATGGCAGGAGAGGTGGTATAAATGTCTTAGAAACATAAATTTGAGGACTACCTGTATTGTTAACAGTGAGAGTTTTCCTTAAAGCCAAAAATGAATGAACAAATACAAGAGAAAATCTTGCTTTCATTTTTAGGCAGTTTTAAGAACTATTGTGCATAATAAGGAACTATGGAGGTGACCCTAGCAAAAGTATGCACTAGCAGTAACAAAAATATTATTTAAGATCAGGAGAAGAAATCTTTAGAATGAAACTGACTCCACTTTTAACTTGCTTGGGAATAAGAAAGAGGGAGGAAAATGCTATTGGGCTCTCAAGATTCTATTATTATAACTTGTATTAATGAAGCAGAGTTCCAGTTATTCTTGAGGGATGTGTTTTCTGAACTATCTTACATTAGAGTAGGACTTAAAAAGCCAAACCTGGCACAGAATCTAGTATTTGATTATTTTTGATTAATTATTGCATTTGGATTAATTATAATGTTCCTTAACACGGTTATATAGATACAACATGTTTGGACACTTCAAATTCTGCATCACCCTCATGGGAGGATATCTCTTATTTAAGGATCCTTTATCCATTAATCAAGGCCTTGGAATTACATGCACATTGTTTGGCATTCTAGCTTACACACACTTCAAACTTAGTGAGCAAGATGGGAACAAAAGCAAGCTGGTTCAACGTCCATAATTAAGTATTTTTGTTGGTAACAAATGAATTGCTTTAATATGCACTGATTCCAAAAGCAATGTACTGTCTAAGGAGGAATCTAAAATTGTCCATTTCCCAGCAGAGCAAGTATTCTCTCTCTCTCCTATAGCTGCCATGCACTGCCTCCTCCTACTCTGGCCAGTTGGGGTATGAACTGGATTACATTGAGTGGGTCACATGACTCCGTAGAAAGAAAAGCACAGTAAAGAAAACTGGCAGTTGAGGGGTATATGCTCATGTTGGCATGCCCAGATTCTCCCTCTCTCTTTTCCCTCCTTCCCTGTGTGTGTGTGTGTATTCATATGTATGTATGCACAATTTGTTTCTTTAAAGGGCTGTTTGTAATTACAGTGCAATAATTGTGAACTGTCCTATTTATACCAAATGAACTCATTCAGACAAATACAGTGTTTTTTGCTAGAAAATTAATCATGTCCTTATGATTATGTCAGTATTAAAAGAGACTGCTTTTTTGTGATCAGGTGAGCGTTGAAGTTTCTTGATATGGTAAATACTGAGAAACCAAATTGTTTTTTCTGGATTTTTAATTTCCATCCGGACTTTGTTTCTAATAGTCACATGCCTTGTTATATTTTTTCTGCATATTTTAAAACTTAATGTATATTTAACTATAATTACCATTAACGGTTGAGCAAAATACTGGTACTCCAAAATTATTAAGACTGAGAATTTTACAAGTTGTTAAGTTTTCTAAGTTTATAAGTATGACCTAATTCAGTGCAGGCTGGCTCCTGTAGTTTGAAAGTGTTTTCTTTTACTTTGTTCAAGATTCAGTAATTTATACAAAATGTTTATTTTCTAATTATTTTGGCCAGTACAGATGTAGTGCTACTTGCAAGTTGATTTGTAAACTTTCTTGCAACTTGTATATATTTCTGCTATGTTTTAAACATATTTAAAACAGGACTTCCAAAGCATTATGGGGATTTTTTTTAAATCAACATAATCCTCTTAAACCCAGGTTAAGAATAAATTCTCACCAAATATAAACTTGGTGATATAAAGGTAATCATAGTTAAATAAAGATAGGGTATTAATCAGTCTCACCCAAATGTTTCCTTTTGTTTTAAACTGTAGTTATAATATTGACTTGAAATTACCAGTTCAATTTAGTTGGATTGTGATTAGTTATGGATTTGTCATGTTATCAGATTCTATGCTATCAGCACTATAGCGAGTACTTCTGTACTCTTGGCCATAATAGAGACTGCTTATTATGGTTGAAAGTCATAACAGCAGTTAAAGGAAGTGACTCACTTGCAATCTCTTCATCCCTGCTTTCCCAGATGTGGTTGTTCAATAGATCATGATGTCCCTTGGGGTGGCCAGGAAGGCTCTAGAAGGCCTAATCCAGGGCCTCCCTCACCCTCTAAGACACTGTTTCTCAACCATGGTGACTTTAAGTCCTGTCGACTTCAGCTCCCAAAATCCCCCAGCCAGGATTCTGGGAGTTGAAGTCGACATGACTTAAAGTCGCCAAGGTTGAGAAACACTGCCCTAAGACATCCTGAACTCTGTTTTCCTCCCCTCAGCATCTCTGCAGGCCCTGGAACTGATTCTCATCCCACCAAGCACCACACCTTCCTCCCCACTTCATGTTACCATCGCACACTTTTCAAAGATCTCTGATCTCAGTTAGAGAAAGAGGACAGGATGCTTTCAGGATGTTACTGTGTGGCCGGGCAACAGAGAAGCTTGCTGTGCTCCCCTCACACAAGTTCTGCAGCATGCAGCCACCACATTCTTCAGGGCTGCGGAATACTGTGGAATTCGTGTTAGGGAAGCACTATTGGCACTATCTTGGAAGACCCCATTATTTTCCAAGCCACCACAATTCAATGTGGCTGCTTGGGAAATGACTACTGTTTCTGGGGTCACTCCACTTAGCCCAGGAACAGAGCAGGCTATCCTTCCCTAATCTGAACTCTGGAGATCTTTTAAAGGTAAGTGTGGAAGAGAATATTCGGCCTGGCAGGATGGAAAGCAGGCCCAAGGCTTGTAGGAATCCGAGGAAGGGAAAGGGCATGGGAAACAGGCAGGGGTCCCTGCGGCCAGTCCTAAGGGCAAAGTACTGTAATGGAACACTAAGTTTAACAAAAAGGTAAGAATTCTATAATAAAAGTGTAGTCTCAGAGAAACCTTGTTATTATTGCTTTATATATTGAAAAGTGTTATGTTCTGTTTTATTTTTAAGAGTCAGTCTGGTCTACAGTTAGTCCTTGACTTACAACCATTCATTTAATGACCATTTGAAGTTACAACTCTGAAAAAAATGACTTTATGACAGTTGCACTGTCCTGGAGTCACTATTTGTAATCTTCCAAACTGGCATCCAACAAGCAAAATCATTGGGAGAAGCTGGGTTCACTTAACAACCATGTGACTCACTTAACAACTACAATGATTTGTTTAACAGTGGGGGCTAAAAAAGTAAAAAAAGGGGGGGAAACCCCGTTTATCAACGTTTGTTTAGCAATGGAAATGTTGGGCTCAGTTGTGGTCATAAGTCAAGAACTATGTGTAGTGGTTAAGGCCTGAGGCTAGAAATCACAAGACATATCCCTGGGTTTGCCTTAGGCATGAAAGTCAGCTGGGCGACATTGGAACAGTCATTCTCAGTTGTTGTGGGTGAAATGGAGGCAGGAGAATTAGGTATGTCTGCTGTCTTGAAAGTGTGGGTGTCGGTGTGGGAGCGGGTGTATATAAATCTTTTAAAATGTATTGGAGAAAATACTTTTCTAGGAAAGGAACAAAGTCACTTTCCTAATGAATTTTTAATTTTAAAATAGTTATTATCTGAATATTCCAAATATTAACTGTAGTTCTAATTGAAAGCACCCAGTACAAACAAGGTGAATTGATCAACTGTAATAATTTATTGTTCAGCCAAATTCTAGAAGGGAATGCAAAACGTAAGATGAACTGGACCAATATATTTACACTATGATTCAAGATCCATAGCTGGATTTATGTACTCATTAAACATATTGTCTGATTAATGTATGTTTTTGGAATCCAAAGCTGCAAAAATTATTGAAACCTCATCATACTATACACTAATGTAATGACCTCTAAATTACTGAAAATGCAAGCAGGGTCTGTATTTTGCACTTTTGATTCATTTGTACTGTTTGTTACAGGAAAATGTAGTTGTTTCTTAATTGTATACATTTATGTTAGAAATTAACCTTATAGGCTTATATTACTTTTGTGAGTGTATATAAAAATCAGTCTGAATCAATTTGCTTTGGGATGAAATTTTGTCCATTGAAAGTCATGCTGGATCAGTCCTAGTCCAGCACCTTAATCTCTTACTATTGTGTATGTTTGTATATATTATGTTCTTGTGTACACACCATCCATTTGCCTCTGGCAATTTCAATTTTACAAAGAACAAACCTAAAAGCAGATGAGGAACAGAGTCTTTGTTCTCCTATTACAAGTAGATACTTAGCTCCCATAAAAGATTTAGGTTTGTTTTTATCCCGCCTTTATTGTTTCTATAAATAACTGAAGGTGATAAACATAACTAATACTCTTTGCTCCTCCTACTTTCCCCACAACAAATCTATGAGGAAAGTTGAGCTGAGTGTGTGATAACCTAAAGACACCTGGCTGGTTTTCACTCCCAGTTTCCTGATTTCTGGTGCCTTAACCACTACATTAAACTGGCTCCTACGAACCTGAAATTCAAAGTTGGCCTATAACAGTATGCTTTCAAAAGTATTCATTTTGGAAGGGAGTTCACTTTTATTTCAAAAATACATTTGATCACTATGTTAGAATAAAGACATTGCAATGTTTTGGGATTTGTTTTTTGGTTTGTTTTCTTATAAAATATGCCATAAAACAGAACTTTTAATGTATTATCCAAACATTTTTTTCCCATATCACTTTAGGAAGCTGTGATAATGAGAAAAAAACTGAATCTATCTCCTCCAATAAAATGTCTCTGAAGTGTCATGAAGAATATAAATTTAGTATGCTTTCAGAAATTTGGCCGGTATATTTATGCCTTAAGTGGATCATTTTTTTTAAAGGGGAGCATTTGTCTACGTGCACAAAAGTAATAGCACAGAACATGCCCCCAGTTTCATTTGCTGTTCTAAAAGTATTTGATATCTTGAAAACCAAATTTATTCAGTAAATCATTATTGTATTTTCTATCAGTATTATGAAAGCTCAGCTATTTCATATGATTAGCTGGATCTTAGCTATTATTCAGACTGAAAAATGCTTTAAATGCAATATTTGATAGCTGTAGTTATTATTCAAAACCGCCTGCTAAAGATAATGTTCAAAACAGCATGTCCATGCAATATCATTGGGTATTACAAAGCAATTTTGTGCTCTGAAGAGTATTTTTTCTGAAATATAAATACAATTTTAAATTTTCAAGTCCTTGCATCCTATGTCTTGAAGAGAGAGAGAGTAACAATAATTTAGAGTATCTTTATCCAACCAGCTCAATATATTATTTCTTCAAGTCTTTTAGAGAACAAAATGGTAACTCCACATATCATTCAGCTGTAACATTTATTGCATTTGTAAAATAAATTTCCATTGATGGGGAATTTGTAGGTCTCTACATGCTACTAGAGATTCCACCACTTGTCAGACTTACAGGGTTTTAAGAATAACTGGATCTATAATCCACTAATATCTAGAGACTTAATAATTTTCATCCCCTTATTAATATAATTATAGCACACAACAAACATGTACAAAATATTAATAGAAAGGTGTAGATGGCAGTCTGCACTGTGTGGGAGTCTTTTTATTGTCAGAAATAGAATATATCATAAAATATATTTATGACTGTATAAAAACAGAATGGCAATGTTTTTTAATGTAATATACTTGTTTTTTATGAATAAAATAGATCTTTATTAGTCTTGTCTCTGAACTCTATTTTGCTTTTTTTTTTAGAAAACTGAAACAGTTTTCACTTGTTTAATAACTACAATATCTCCCCCTAATGTGCAGCAGATTAAGTGATGTATTTTTACTACTCTCTATTTTTCATAATACTTCAATGGAATGCTATTATGCTGAAAAAAAAGGTAATATTTAAGGAAAACATGATTGTGTTGATACAAATATTCCTGCAATTGTCCACTTTCATAATTATATATCTTTCTGTCTCTCTCTCACACACACACCCCAACACAGACTTCTACCGTAAGCACACGCATCCCACAATCTTTCAGAATTGCCTGCCTTTTCATTCTTTTCTCAAGCAGCAGCAGCTGGGTAGAGGTGGGGAACATCTTCAGGCACCGGGAGAGACACAACTCCCGGCCTTCGCTAGATCAGCTGATCCACGGGCCGGGGTTAAGGGGCTGAGGTGACAGAGAAGGGCTGCTTCCTGGACTGACCACGCCCACCCGCATCACTAGGGCTTATTTTTCAGTCAATCAATCAAATTTTTATTTATATACCGCTCCCTCTCCCCAGAAGGACTCGAGGCGGTGTACAGGGAATCATAAA
>JAPKID020004159.1:0-11859 GCA_026931265.2 Tropidonophis doriae
GCTACAGACAAATGACGAAATAGCATTATTTTCTCTTTTCCTTCCACATTATGTATGTGGAAATAATAATCTTTTCCCTCTCCCCACTAGGCATTCTCTGTTGCGGCAATGTCTGGGCATGGACCTGCTCTTCACTCCACTGTGTCTACTCTCAAACTGTCTCCACAGGCTTACCAAGCAGCCATCAACCAATCTCCTCAGCCTAGCTCCAAGCAAGATTCCTGGAACAGCCTAGTCTTAGGGGAAACACATGGAGACATCATCACAACTTAACAATCTTCTGCCTCCTCTCCCCCTTCTAAGGGAGTTACCAAGCTTGGGACTCAAAGGCGATGGGCAACTGTCAAGCAATACTATTTGTTCTTTTCCCCTCCTTCTTGTTTCTCCCTCCCCTCCCTTGTTTTTGTCTAGTTCTGGTCTTAGAAGAACTATTCTAACTTGCTTTAGCCTGTTCAATCAAAACTGCCAAGTTCTATTTTTAAGAAATCCTCCAAATAACATGGACACCAATATTGCATGTTTACACATAACTGATATACAGAAATGTAATATCAAATGGTATGTTTGTATATATGTGTGTACATGTGAAGGATGTTTTATGAGCGTGAATGGAAATTTTTAACTGCAGCTTTCCACATGTTCAGTCTTCGGACTTTTGAAAAATGAAGGAATGTATAAGGCAGTCCATAAAAATAGAATGAAGTTTAAGAAGAGATAAAAAATAAAACAAAAAATAGTATATAAGCCAGAAATATCCCTAAACTTTTATTATGGGGGTCAGTGGCTAGTGGCCTTTATGAAAGATCTGATTTACTGATTTGGGACGATAGCTATCCATCCCATTGCTAATCCAAAGCCTAAAGAACCAACAGCATATGCAGAGAAGAATGGAAAACAGGCTAGTTGATGGCATAGGCTTGGGTCTTGGTTCTCTATTTCCCATTTTGATTTATAATAATTATTCTTCCCCAAAGAGACTGCAGACCAAAATGTATTATCTTTGATAGTAAGAAACTCAAGTACGGTGGTCCACAAGAATCCAGAAGAAAATGAAGGTGCTGTGGTTGGCAAATGCTGCAATCAATGTTGAGCTGAAGACTCCAGTTTGTTTGTTTTTAAAGTGTGGAACAGAAACAACAGTTTTGTCTTCAAACATAGCTGCAATCAATCCACTATGGCCTGTGGATTCTAGCAGGAATTTTGTGGATCCAGCAATTTTATGACTGCCAACAACACGCTGGTGTTAATTTAATTGCTTTTCTGTCAACTTGATTAACCTCTCTTCTTTTGCTATTAATAAATCTATTTTTCCTTTCAAAGCTACCAATTCAGTGTTTTACTATCTGTTTTTCAGTTGAATGAAGGATTGTTTATGCTTTTTTTTTTACAATCTTACAGATAAAGGCCAGGCACAGCTGGAATGGGTGACTGTAGATTAGCAGGCACCCATTTCAGAATATAGCAAGGGTTGATAGTAAGCAAATAATTTGAATTGAAAGTCTGCTTTCTCTCTAATATTAAGCATGGTGCCAGTACTAAATAAAACATAAAAGATTTTACACTTATGATCAAAGTGAACATGACCCAGTGGCAGAATTGACACTAGTTTTCACTCAATCTCATTATCTCCTGCAATGAACCAATCAAACTATTGCAAAATACACAATTCTGAAGCTTCTGTTCTGGTTTAACAGAAACAAAGCTTTGTGTGTAAAATCAGTACAAAATTCATCTTCAGAACTTTTGGGATAGTTGCGAAGTGTTTAAAACAAAAAGCAATCAATGAATTTGAGATAATTATGACTCTTAGATCATAAATTACATTTAGAGGGTCCCTGATTTTATTCCAAACATCTCAAGTTTAGAAGTGAAGGAGATGAGGGAAAAATTATGGGTAGATTTGCTAAAAGAGGGGTGTCAAACTCACATTGTCAAGGGGGCGTCATGTGACATATCAGGACCTCCCCCCCCCCCTTTGCTAAACCAGGTGTGGCCAGCATGTGACGCAACCTACCCACAGGCCAGGAGTTTGATAGCCCTGTGCTAAAATGTTTCTTGAATCTCTGGAAATTCTCAATCATCCAGATCATAGTTGTCCCTAAGGTGCTTTTCAAAAGGTGACTGGACTTTGTTTTTCCTTGAAGACATTTCACTTCTCATCCAAGAAGTTAGAAGCTTCTTCAGTTCTGAGATTTTCTTGAAAATCTCTTTGCTACTATCTGGTGGATGTTTAGATCTTTAAACCTAGATATGGCAGCCATGTCTTGATTCAGATTTGGGGATTTTGTTCATATTGCATGGTTTGTATACCAAAACTTGTCCAAAATGTCATACATGCCACTTTTAAATCTAAGCATGAACAAATATAGAATCCTAGTTCATTCAGGGATTGGTCTAAAAAGAGAATCTGACATGCAGAAAATGCAGACACATCGCTCATGTGAATCCTATTTGAAATAGTAGTACCTGATTTAGGTTAATATCTCTGAAAATTAGAATCAGTTTAGCTTAGCTATCCCTTGATTTTTATTTAGTGAACAAGGTTACCAGTGTAAGGCATTTGCTGAATACCCATTCTTTCTAAAATGTAGCATATCTTTGGATCAGTGGAATCTCAGAGATTTAAACATTTTTATTTTAAAGTATCAACATAGTTTTATTGTGAAACATTCATGTACATGTTTTGGTACTATTCTCTTCAAAATATACACACATATTCTATTTTTAATTTTCCTAGTTGTTTAAAACAATTAGTAGTCCCTTTCAATAATTTAAACAATACAGCCAAAGAACGAACAGAGGTAGATGCAAGCATTTCATATTGATTCATCAATACCTACATTACAATAACATGGTTAAAATCACCCTCAAATGTAAAAGCAAGAGCATTAATTAAGCCTATAACGTATAGATTGGCATAAAGCCATTTCTGCGCCCACAAGGAGGGCTTCAAACTGTTAACAGCAACCACCTCAGCAAAATGCAGGAAATCAGAGTTCCTATGGCATAGTAGAACTTTAAACGCAGAGTTTTGATCCATCTGGTGACCATTAGATAGTATGGTAAGTGTCTCTCAATGGCCGAAGGCATTTTATGGCCATGATTTGCTGCTGTTGTTGGATTACTCAAGACTGTTTGGATCCATTTTGGAAGGTGCTCCTTTATTCTGAAAGCCAAACATCTATCAGTTCTGCCAATATAATTGTCTCTGCAATTACAAACAAATTGTAATCATAATGAGTTTTGGTGCTGATAGATTGTGCAGTGGTAGCCTCTGAGTTTGATGTAATATGTGAAGTTCAGCCGTACTGAATATTGCTTCAATTAAGGTGTTTAAACGTGGAGTCCTAGTAGTAACAAAGCCCCAGCAGCAGGAAGAAGAGAGCAATACATAGTATTAGCAGTTTTGCCTCTGAACAATATTTTCAGAATTGAATATTACATTGGTATCTAATAAACATACACATCTAATTTAAACCTACAGCTCAGCAATCCCTTGCAAACAGGATTGCCCAATTTGCACATGCAATATTCCTACATAAATTATCTTATTTTGTGCTAGCTTGTACACAGGACTGATTTGGGAAAGGAAGGAGCAGGTATACCTCTAAGTTGCACAATTGTGTATTCACCTTAAACCCAGCAAACATTGCAAATTTCAGTAAACATTTCCCAATGCTTGCCATGCCAAGAATAGGCAGTGAGGTTGATAATCAGCACCTCTGTGCTCTAGTTCCAGCTGACATTAGTAAGAATAAAGTTAATTACATACATCTGAAATGTGTTTACTTCAGAGTCATCTGATGTCTCTGATTTATTCACAAAGCATAAATAAACTCCTACTGGGTAATCTTAAATTGATTTATTAGGGAGTAACCCCAGAGATGGGCTGCTGCCAAATGGACCAGTTCACCTGAACTAGTTGTTCAGATTCTATGTGGTTCAGAGAACCGGCAAATCAGGCCACCAGCTGGCCCTGGCCCTGCCCATTTTTCAGGCCGTTTTCTGAGTGTAATCTAAGAATGTTGATCTACCCTTAATCTCATCTTTCAGATCTTCCAATGGTTATTGTATTTTGAGTCCACCTCTCTTGCTGCTGGCTGTTCTCTTCCACCTTTCTAAGCATTAAAGCCTTTTTGATAATATGTACAAACTAGGATAATTTGAGCCGAATGATTTTTGACTCTAGAGAAGAACTATGTATATTCCTTTGATGAGCCTATTTTATTGGCTGTCCAGGGTTGTCTTAGGAGCCTTCTACAGGATGCACTTTCCAAAACATGATATTTTAAGGCACTTTAGCATGGGTAAATTGTACACACCCTAATTTTTTTTTTTAAAGCTTCCTGTGAGAAAAGAAAATTTGTACATGCACATAAGTAAGCTAGCATTTTTATTTAAAAACAGTTTTGCCCTTTTTATGGAGAAAATAGATTGCAAAACAAAAATTCTACCTGAGTTGCCAAAAAATTTTTAAATAAAGGTTATCAACCAAGGAAAAGGGATATGAGAGGTCCTTGGTGCTCTCTAAGCTTGATTGTTTTCATGCAGATGTTTCACTACCAAAAGTAGGTTTGTTTTCTCCTATCAAAAGCACAATTAAAATAAGGCATACTATATGACATAAATGTTAAAATATAAAATGCAAGATTAAGACATGTACAAGTTAAAAGATCTTGGCCAGAAACCGATAATGTTACCTAGTCTGAGTAATGAAACGTCCGTAAGAAAGCAACCAAGCTCAAAGAGTAACAAGGATCCCTTCACTTCAACCCTGAGCTACAAATATTCTCCTGATTCTCTCACTGTGGCTACATTTACGCAAACTGCAAAACTACCCAAAGTTAATGCTAGCCAAATTTTGCTTTTTGTGCAAATGCGTTTGTGCTTCTTTTAGTGAGTTGTGGCAACACAACGGTGGTGCACGGTTACACTGTTTGCATTTATGCCTCCATCTTTCTCTCGCAGTTCAAACAGCGAGCCTTGAAGGAATAAGCGGCTTCCCAAGGCTTTCCCCCAGCCCCAGTTGGTTCACTCTTCGCAGGGTACGATGGGCTGCGCAAGAATCGATGGAGAGGAGCCGTTCGGTTCTCGATTGGAAAGGTCTGCCGAGAGAGTTCCTTTCAGAAGGCAAATAGGCGAAGCGGGAGCAAGAAACTCTCGCTTGGAAATGAAAGAAGGCTGGAAGCCATCTGAAGCGAGAAAGATTTGGTGGCTTCAGACCCCGCTACTTAAATTTTACAGAGGAAATTAACTTTTTTTAGAAAAATAAAATCATTGATTGTATCATCTGCATTTCATTTTCTGCCGGCTAGACGTGAGTGCGCATGTCTCTGACTTCTATTAACAACTTTCAGGAGCCTCCAGTGTAAGATGCATGTAGTTCGATTTGTGTTGCAGACACACATCTTGCCCTATAATGCTCCAAGTAGCTATTGGAAATGGATTATGTTCCGTTTGTATTTTCAGACTGCTATTGGTAGATAAAGAAAAAGAATCGGTGGTATCAGAAGCATTTAAATACTTATAAATAACTGGCGACAAGAAACCTAGGATAGTCTATTAGGGGCTGGGGCACATTTTCTTTTAAAAATGGTCAGAGCAACATCAAAACCAGACGTTTGCCATGTTTGGAGGTGGGGCTGGTACTATTTTTGCACAGATAGTCCTTGACTTATGACCACAATTAAGCTCCAAAATTTGTTAAGTGAGACATTTGTTAAGAGAGTTTTGCCCCATTTTATGATCTTTCTTGCCACAATTAAGTGCATCACTGCAGTTGATAAGTTAGTAAACTGGTTGTTAAGTGAATCTGGCTTTCCCATTGACTTTGCTAGTCCCTGGGACACTGCAGTGGTCATAAGTATGAACCGGTTGCCAAGCATCTGAATTTTGATTACATGGGGATGCTGCATATGTTGTATCTGTGGTGTTTACATATTTATCCTGGTAACAGTCTTTCCTGGCTGAGTGTATTTTGCTAAATGTTAGAAAACACACAATTAGGGAGAGAGTGCCAGAATTGACATTTCTGACTTCCCAGAGGTCTCACTAAAGTGTCTGAAAGAGTTAACATTTTGAAAAGTGCTTGTCCCAAACTGGAAAATAAAAATCACACAATTGTGCAAGTTAGTTACAGTCTTAATCATACTTAAAAGTTGATCAGTACAAATTCATGGGACTTATTGAAAAGAAATCCAACTGGTTATAATACGCTATTTAAAAAGGTTAATGCTGTTATGTTAGGGGCTGCCACTCTACTGCAAGTCTTAGTGTATTTTTGATATTGTTGTTCAGGCTAGAAGCTTGGAAGTAATCCTGGGAATAGATATTTTATTACACAGAATGGCATTTTTAACCATTTTCCCCAACATTCTTTCAGCCTTGAACTTGATTGTCTGGCGTGTCAGGAACTCGGCTGTCCTCCTCATTTTTGGGCTCTTGCAGCAATGCCAGAAGGCCCATCTGTAAAGAGGTTCCAGCTTCTGTGTTCTCCCTATGTAGGGAAGATGGTATCTAAAGTGGGAGGAAGCACTAGACAGATCAATCCAGATGATCTGAAAACGCTGACACTGTTGGATATCCAAGTGAGTTTTGCTGTGTAATAAATATTTAACTCTTTTTTCAAATAGCAACATTGCCTTATTTTGTACTAATGCTGTTTTGCCAACATTATCATTGTTAAAATATTATACAGCAGATGACATCATTAGCATATATGGTAGAAAATACTACAGTCCAAGAAAGATGCAGAAGATGGCTTTTTGCTCCAGGCAAATTAGAGTCTTGATTATTATCCCTGTACTTCACGTATGGTTTTTGGCAATGTAACTATCGGCCACCTTTTGGAGACAGCGTCTCCATTTTTTTAAAAAAAATGACCCAAGTCTTGACAGTATTTTGATACCCGTGTTCAAGATTCCATGTTGGAATATGTATTGATCCCAATAGATTTGGTGCGTTGATGCCAGATATTTCTGAAATTTAATTTAAAAAATAACCGTGTCCAAGGTTGCCATGTAGGATGGTTATGTACATTCTGCTGCTTTTGGTTGCCATGTTGCTAGCTTTACATTTAAGAAATCCTAATAAAAATTCCATTCTGGACCTCTTCCAGCCTGAAGTCCTGCTTCATAACTAAAGACTTGCCCAGATATTTCTGTTAGTTAACAGGCTCATCTATTTCTCTCTCTCCCCCCCTGCACTTTTAATAAACATTAGAGAAGTTACATAGTAAACAAAAAAAAACGAAGAATAAAAAAGGAGCACTGCCAGGGTTACTAAAATGGAGAAGATGGAATAGAATGTGAGCTTTTTAAAATGATTTTTTTTCCAGGTCCATGGGAAGAACTTGTTTTTAGCTTTTGGCACTAAAGAGAAATTAAAGCCCAGCCATGACAGCATATCCTCGGATTTGTCTGAACAAAGACTGGAAATGTCTGGAAGCAGTTCCTTTCTCCAGGGTCAGAAAGAAAATGAAGTTGAAATATGCAATCCTGAAGGCTATCAACAAGAAGAGTCAGCAAGCTGGTTGGCATCTGATATGGATAATAATAATGGGCAGAGTTGGAAATGGCTCCGCTTCCACTTTGGCCTGTATGGAAGCATGCGAGCCAATGAGTTTGCAAGGGTGAATAAAGCAAACAAAAGAGGTGACTGGAAAGATCCAATTCCCAGGTTAGTACTCTGAGTTTTACAAAGGGAGTTGTACTGTACTGTTATACAGGTAGACTTTGAGTTGCGATAGTAATTAAACCTTGCAATTATGGTCATAAGTCATGGCGGTCATAAAGTGGCTTACTACATGACTGGACCTGATTTTACAATTCTTTTTATAATTTGCAATGGAGTGTTTTTTGCTAGAAATGAGAAGTAAACTCTGGTTTCAAGAAAAACCATAATAAATTAAGGTCATGTGGCTAAGGGGTGCTTGCAAACAGTTGTAAATGTGGGCTGATTCCATGATAATGTGGTCATGTGGCCACCAGGTGGGGTTGATGTTATTATTTCAAAATCAGGTTGCAAGTCGCATTTGGGGAAGGGTGTATGTGTGTCTGTCATAATGCCAAACAGTTGCTAAATGACCAGTTGTAAATTGAGGACTATTCGTAGCTGGAACCCAACAGGGCTTTTTTTTTTAAAGCAAAAACATGTAATTATTTTGGCCAAGAATCGCATTTTATTTTAAACGGCATGCTGGGATCAGGGGGAAAAATGTTTTCTTTGCATTTAGTCAATCAGTTACATTTTACATTATTAATAAATTAATGTTATCCATCATGCATTTATCATTTTTCCTTTTCTGTCACATTAAAGCCTACAGTTTAAAAAAAGGTTTTGGAGATAATCTCTTAGGTTTTTCAGGGTCACATATGGCCCATGAAATTCAGGCTCAGCTCATCTGCTCTAAATTAATCGGTATTTGTTTTCATTTTGGATATTTAGGCTGGTTCTCCATTTTGATGCTGAGAACTTTCTGGTATTTTATAACTGCCGCATTCAGCAATGCTCTTCTCCTAGCACTGATCCAGCAACTGACATCCTGAGCCTGGAGTTTGACCGGGAACGGGCTTTGGAAGTCCTTGCAAAGGATACTCCTGTGTGCTACATGCTCCTGAACCAAAGTTATTTCTCAGGAATAGGTATGTTCAAAATTAATACCAAGATAAAAAATGTACATACATGTTTAATTTGGGGATTTATAATGGGAATCATTGCAAAATATGCAGGGGTTGTAATCTAGTAGGGCAGCAATTCTATTGAAGATTGAATTTTGCAAATGAATGGACTTAAAAAGGGATCTTTGATATCTATTTAAACTTTACATTGAGGGGCAATAATGGAACAGGGTCCATAATACACATATCTCTGCCATTTAAAAAAGATGACAATTACATGTTTACATCCAGAATAATTATATGCAGAGCGCACCATGAGAAAGGCAGGGCTAGATGAATCAAAAGTTGGAATTAAGATTGCCAGGAGAAATATCAACAACCTGAGATATGCAGATGATACCACTCTAATGGCAGAAAGTGAAGAGGAACCAAAGTGCCTCTTGAGGCAGGTGAAGAAGGAGAGTGCAAAAGTTGGCTTGAAACTCAACATTAAGAAAACTTAAGTCAATCAGTTACATTTTACGTTATTAATAAATTAATGTTATCCATCATGCATTTATCATTTTTCCTTTTCTGTCACATTAAAATCTACAGTTTAAAAAAAGGTTTTGGAGATCATGGCATCTGGCCCTCTCAATTCCTGGCAAATAGATGGAGGAAAAATGGAGGTAGTGATAGATTTTATTTTCCTGGGCTCCAAGATCACCGCAGATGGGGACTGCAGCCAAGAAATTAAAAGATGCTTGCTCCTGAGGAGGAAAGCTATGGAAAATGTAGACAGCATACTTAAAAACAGAGAC
Organism: Tropidonophis doriae; assembly: GCA_026931265.2. Lineage (NCBI taxonomy): Eukaryota > Metazoa > Chordata > Lepidosauria > Squamata > Natricidae > Tropidonophis > Tropidonophis doriae. The sequence continues at coordinate 9,419 of JAPKID020004159.1, forward strand.
ATCACCCTGCCAACAAAAGTGTGTGTAGTCAAGGCTATGGTTTTCCCAGTTGCAAGATATGGCTGTGAAAGTTGGACCATAAGAAAGGCTGAGCGCCAAAGAATTGAGGCTTTTAAACTATGGTGCTGGAGAAGATTCCTGCGAGTCCCTTGGACTTGCAAGATGATCAAACCGGTCAGTTTTAGAGCAGATCAACCCTGACTAATGACAGAGTTTACACCCTGCCCTACAGCAGCCTTTCTTAATATTTATAGTTCCAGTGATTCCCAACCACCCTGATAATTTGGGGATTATTTCCCAAGAGTCCTTTAAGGATTCCAGTTTGGAAAGGCTAATCCTTAGCATAAAGATTACTTTTTTCACTTCCCTTTTTTTATAGGGTCTACGGTGTTCACTTTCTCCTGAATTCTTTTCTTTTCCAGGAAATATTATTAAAAATGAGGCCCTGTATTTAGCAAAGATCCATCCACTGTCCCTTGGCTCCTCTTTGGAATCCACGGATCTCAAATCTTTGCTTGATCATGTTGTCCAGTTCAGCTTGGCATGGCTCCAAAACAAGCTGGGAAGACAAAGATTGCCGCTACAGATTTACATGAAAGATAAATGCCCCAAAGGGCATGAGGTAAAGAAGGCAACATTTGGACCACCTGATGGGTTGAAAAGACTTACATGGTGGTGTCCAGAATGCCAGTCTCGAGTGCCACCTGAAGAAATGGATATGTCTCTTGTACAAAGCACTTGATTTGCACAATCTTTTTGGTTGTATGATTCCAAGAGATAATGGGGAAATCAGGGAACATGTTTATGTTTCAAATGAGAATGTGCAAGGCAGTCTTAAAGGGATTTAAGATTTAGAATTACACACCATGTGGATTGAGCCATCACTTTCCACTGTTCAAGTAGGCACTTATGTAATACCTGGACATTTGTGGTTAATGAAAATGATTCAAGATCTGCAAATGCAGCATGCAAGATGAAACTGCTACCAATGATGAAGCTATTTGGAGGGGTAGGGAATGGTTCCTGTTCACCTATATGCTCTCTATCCTTGGACCAAGCTTGTCTTGGATTTACACAAGGTCAAACATTTTTTTCCAGATTCTCATTCCAATGTTCTTTTATTATAGAAATGACTCTTGTCAAAACAATTCTTTATAATCACCATTGTAATTACATAAGACTTTGCATCCTATTTAATTTTCTGGGGTAGTATTAAGAATCAAAATTAAACAAATTAGTTTTGATTTGTAAATGAGGAATCCATTTATAATTGACCTGAAATATTGGTTAGTTATTAAAACAAAGGCATGGGAGTTGGCTGTGAGGAATTTGAAGGTGCAGCCATATTCTAGAATTTGAATGTGTTTGTTAAGATCAAAGAAACAAAATATTTGAAATTACTAATAACAGAGATGGTATTTTGAAAGCTCCACTTTCTCAGTTACTCAATTTATATCTTGATATAGTAGGGAGAAGAGGCTTAGAATTTTGTTTATTTGAAAGCTGAAAGCTCTCTTGTATACGGCAGCTCCTGAATTTCATTAAAATATGACTTGTTGGTTTGAATGAAACATTTCTTGTGCTGATTTGTACATGATTGGAGTAGAACTTAGAATAACCTTCTTGTCACTTTGAATGAACACTAATTGGCATACATTAAAATGAAAGGGTCACCACCTCCAATATGCAACATGTAAACATTACTAAATAAATACAAAATTATGCATATACCCTCATATATTATATGACATGGAGAAACAACACAGTCTACTTCAGATGTATACATGGACATGGTAAGTAAAACGAATCTTGCGAGTTTACCAGATGGATGGCATAGGGAACGAAGCTGATACAGAATCTGGAAGTCCTGCTAGAAATACTTTGAAATCTCCTGTTCCTATAATCTTCTTGGCTGTCCCTACCACTCTGGATAGACTTTCTATCTCAGGCACTGCTGCCACTAAACCAAACAGTGATGCAGTTTGTTAAAATGCTCTCAATTGTGCCTCTGCAAAAAGTGGCCAGGACAGAAGGAGAAAGATGTGTTCTCCTCTGATGCAGAAAATGCAGACACTGGTTTGCATGCTTCACCAAGGATAACGTCTGGAGAGACTAGTTCAGATTGTAAGTTATCTGCATCTCCAGATACTTAATACTGTTGATCACCTCTATAGCTGCATCCTTGATACTGAGTGGAGTATGACTGCCGGCTCTTTCTAAAATCTACAATCATCTTATTAACATTTAGAACCTGGTTACTTTTATTGCATCAGTCCCCCAGAACCTTCTTCCATGTCATATTTTTTAATTATTATTATTATTATATTTATATCCCGCTCCCATCTCCACAAGGGACTCGGGGCAGCGCACAAGGAAATATTAAAAACACATACAAAATACAAAGACAATAATTTAAAAGGAATTAAATTAAACACCCTTGT